>JAGHKM010000032.1:0-125503 GCA_019097785.1 Fraxinus excelsior
CTCAAATGGGGATTTCGGCCGACCAACTGAAAACAGTCCAGACCCCGTTGCAAGGGTTCGGGGGAGGCACAATCATTCCAGAAGGCGTTGTCAGTCTACCGCTAACATTGGGGGCAAATCAGAGACAGGTAACCGAACTTACGTCTTTCCAGGTTGTACGTGTTTCAATGGCTTATAATGCCATCTTGGGGAGACCGTTGCTCAATCAGATCAGGGCCATAGTCTCTACTTTCCACCTCGCTATGAAATTCCCAACCAGTAAGGGAGTAGGGGTCGTTCGCGGAGATCAGACAGCTGCTAGGCACTGCTATGTCGCAAGTGTCCGGAGAATCACGTCCAATATCATGCATATATCATCATCCGAGCCCGAGCCCGACCATAGAGGGAGACTCGCTCCCGTCGAAGGACTGGTAGAGCTCGAGCTCGAGCAGGGTAAGAAGGTGACGGTTGGTCAGGGTTTGGATACTAGCCTCAAGTCTGCACTGGTAGTTTGCTTATCCCGGAATTTGGACGTGTTCGCATGGAATGTGGAAGACATGCCAGGGGTTGACCCTAGTGTGGCAGTTCACAAACTAAATATCAACCAAAGTGCTAAACCGGTCAAGCAGAGGAAGAGACAGTTTGCACCAGAACGTCGGGAGGTGATACGCGAAGAGGTTGACAAGTTAATAAAGGCCGGGTTCATAAGGGAAGTCCAGTATCCCGATTGGCTCGCCAACGTAGTACTTGTGAAGAAGGCCAACGGCAAATGGAGAGTTTGCATTGACTTTACCGATCTTAACAGGGCATGCCCGAAAGACAGTTACCCCCTACCTCGAATAGACAACTTGGTGGACATGACATCGGGTCATAAGCTGTACAGCTTCCTGGACGCATTCTCTGGATATCACCAAATCCACATGGCCGAGGAGGATCAGGAGAAGACATCTTTCATGGCCGATTCCGCCATATATTGCTACAAGGTCATGCCCTTCGGATTAAAAAATGCAGGGGCAACATATCAGAGATTGATCAACAAAGTCTTCGCTAAGATGATTGGGAGGAATGTTGAGGCCTACGTTGATGACATGGTGGTCAAGAGCAAAGAGATCGGACATCATATTGAAGACCTGGAAGAAGTATTTGCTACTCTTCGCAAGTATAAGATGAAGTTAAACCCGGCCAAGTGCGCTTTCGGAGTCGCCTCGGGAAAATTCTTGGGGTTCATGATCACTCATAGGGGAATCGAGGCAAATCCGGACAAGATACGAGCGCTGGCATCCATGGAGCCCCCTCGAAGCAAGAAGGATGTACAAAAGTTGACAGGACGGGTGGCGGCTCTAAACAGGTTCATGTCTAGAGCAGCGGATAGATGCTTCCCCTTTTTCAAGGCTCTTAGAGGAAGTCATAACTTCGAATGGACAGAGGACTGTGAAAGAGCATTCCAAGAACTGAAACAAGCATTGGCAACGCCTCCGATTCTCACGAAGCCCGAGCCCGGTGATACGTTGTTTCTATACTTAGCAGTATCTCGAAATGCGGTAAGTGGAGTATTGGTGAAAGAGGTTAACAAAGCACAGCAACCCATCTACTACGTGAGCAAGGTATTACTTGATGCGGAGACCAGGTACACGTTGGCAGAGCAGCTGGCTCTTGCGTTGGTAGTGGCAGCCCGGAAGTTGCGACAATATTTCCAATCTCACCCCATTGTGGTGCTCACTAATCAACCACTGAGGCATATACTCCAGAAGCCTGACATGTCGGGAAGGTTAGTAAAATGGGCAGTCGAGCTTGGAGAATTTGATATTGAATTCAAACCCAGGCCCTCGATCAAGGCACAGGCCTTAGCCGATTTCATAGCTGAACTCACGCCAAGGCCTCGGGGGACAGGGGACGACCCGAACAGCATTGCACTGAAGGTATGGGAAATATTCGTTGACGGGGCATCGAACTCCTCGGGATCGGGGGCAGGGGTCATCATCACCAGCCCAGACAGACAAACAGAAATACAATGCGCACTCCGATTTGAATTTGACGCTACAAACAACGAAGCAGAGTATGAGGCCGTTATAATTGCGCAAGAGCTTGCCAGTAAGCTTGAGCTTGAGCACATAAAGATATACAGTGATTCGTTGTTGGTGGTTGGGCAGATTGAGGGATCATTCGAAAGAAAAGATGAAAAGATGAGTATGTATTGTTTAAAGGTTCACGATCTTCAGAGGCGGTTTAGAAGCTGTGAGATCATAAAAATTCCACGAGCTGATAATTGTAAAGCTGACGCCTTATCCCGGCTTGTTTTCATGGGGGTTGACGGTCTCGACAGGACAGTCCATGTGAAATTTGTAACAGAACCGAGCATCAGCCAAGCACCCAAAGTTATGGACATCGAGCATGAACCTTGCTGGATGGACCCGATAGTTGATTTCATAGCCACCGGAAATTTGCCCGGCGACCAGAGGATGGCGAGGAGCATTAGGTCTCGAGCACCAAGGTATTGCATGATTAGGGGAGTTCTATTTCGTCGGAGTCTCACTCTACCGTACCTTCGATGCCTCAACCCCACTGAGGCAACACAAGCCTTGGCGGAGGTCCACGAAGGAGTATGCGGCAACCACCAGGGAGCTCGGTCCCTTGCCTTCAAACTTATAAGATATGGATATTACTGGCCAACAATGAAGAAGGACGCCATTGATTATGTTAAGAAGTGTGATAAGTGTCAAAGGTTCGGCAACGTCATCCGTTCGCCGGCCGAGGAGCTCACACCCATACATTGCGGGACGCCCTTCGAGCAGTGGGGCATAGACATTCTTGGCCCTTTCCCACTAGCCCGTGGACAATTGAAGTTTGTCGCCGTAGCGGTCGAGTACTTCACCAAGTGGGTAGAGGCCGAACCCTTGGCCATTATTTCGGAACCCAAGCTAAGATCGTTTGTTTGGAAGTCTATCATTTGCAGGTTCGGGCTGCCCAGAGTCCTCATAACCGATAATGGGAGACAGTTTGATAACCGACATTTCGGAAGTTTTTGCACCAATCTGGGGATCGACCATCGTCTGACATCTGTTGCACACCCCCAAAGCAATGGCCTAGCCGAGGTCACCAACCGAATCATCTTGCAAGATCTCAGAACCAGACTCGGGGAATCTAGGGGAGCTTGGCCCGACGAGCTGCCTGCCATTCTTTGGACATACCGAACATCCCACAAAACCACCACTGGAGAAACTCCATTCATGATGGCATTCGGGGTGGAGGCCTCTCTCCCAATCGAGACCAGGATACCAACGCTCAGAAGACTCGAACCTGGAGCCGAGGTTCAAACAACTGAGCACCTTGACCTGCTTGAGGAAGTGAGAGAACAGGCCTCAATAAGGGTCGCTGCTTACCAGAACAGGACGGCGAAGCACTTCAACACCAGGGTGAAACACAGGAAGTTTAGGGTCGGGGATCTTGTGTTAAGAAGAGCCGAAGCTGCTGGCCATGCCCCGGGAAAGCTAGGGGCCGCTTGGGAAGGGCCATTTGAAGTCATTAGAGAAGTTCACAAAGGAGCGTACAGCCTGAGAGAAATCTCGGGAAGACCACTGCCTCGATCCTGGAATGCGGACAATCTGAAAATCTACTACAAGTAGCTCATTCTCCACCTTTTGTAATTTTTATTTTCGCCTTAAATTTTTAGTTTGTCGGGATTGCATGCCCTGCGTTTTTCTTTTAGTTCAATAATTCTGCATTTCTTGGGCACACGCCCACATTTGATGTTTGAAGGATTTTTACATACATAAATAACATCGGGATTCATTCCCAGAAAAGTGATCTTCAAAGTCTTGCCGTCGCGCAAACATCTCGAGGCTATAGTCCTCGAGCTCCAAAGCCCGACCACAATCTCGTCTCCCAAAAGAAACGGGAGAGTAAACTCCTCGGGACAACCATACCTCGGGAACTGCTCGATTACTCCTCGAGTTTCGAACATTGTTGATTCAAACATGTTGCTCGAGGTCGCCCTCAATTACTCCTCGAGTTTCGAACATTGTTGATTCAAACATGTTGCTCGAGGTCGCCCTCAATTACTCCTCGAGTTTCGAACATTGTTGATTCAAACATGTTGCTCGAGGTCGCCCTCAATTACTCCTCGAGTTTCGAACATTGTTGATTCAAACATGTTGCTCGAGGTCGCCCTCAATTACTCCTCGAGTTTCGAACATCGTTGATTCAAACATGTTGCTCGAGGACGCCCTCAATTACTCCTCGAGTTTCGAACATTGTTGATTCAAACATGTTGCTCGAGGTCGCCCTCAGTTACTCCTCGAGTTTCGAACATTGTTGATTCAAACATGTTGCTCGAGGTCGCCCTCAGTTACTCCTCGAGTTTCGAACATTGTTGATTCAAACATGTTGCTCGAGGTCGCCCTCAATTACTCCTCGAGTTTCGAACATTGTTGGTTCAAACATGTTGCTCGAGGTCGCCCTCAATTACTCCTCGAGTTTCGAACATTGTTGGTTTACACATGTTGCTCGAGGACGTTGTTATTTTACATTATTAAAAAATCGACGTCGGGCGACATACATTTTGGATTAACGTCGTGCTCACTTATTCGTCGGTTTTCGAGTTCCATGATTCGTAAAAATTGCTCGGTTTGTCAAAACCAAAAGGAACGAGCTTGCATATACAAAAACCAAAAAACATAAAAGTTTCAATTACAAAAGATCTGAGCCCATCGTCGGGCATTACACTTGAATAAAAAAAGAAAAATCCTAATCTAGTTCGTCAGTCCCCGGGGGCTGGGAAACTTCGGCGTCCTCGTCCTCCTCGTCCTCGTCCTCCTCGACCCCTGCACCCTCGGAGGAAGACAGCTCGAGCCCATCCATTACCTCAGGAGCCGAGGTCAGGTCCTCGGCATTTATCTCAGGCACCTTGGACCGGAGGTAAGCTCGAGCCTGCTTGAAGGCATAGTTGTAGGACCCGAGGGCGTATTCACCCCTCATTGCCCGGAACTCAGCAGATGTCTTGAAGCCCTCGATCGCCTTAGCACGAGCATCTTCAAGCCCTTCCTCGAATTCCTTCGCCTTGTGCTCGAGCTCGCGCCTACAAGCCTCGGCCTCCTCCCTAGCCAGAGCCTCACCTGCTCGGGCCTGTTTCAAGCATACCTCGAGCTCTTTAGCCTCCTTCGTTCGTCGGTTGGACTCTGTTTCAAGCTCGATGATATGTTGCGTCCGACGCTCCAGCTCTTCCTCGAGCGAGGAGATTTTTGCGTCTTCCCTCGAGCCTCGACGACTTAAAGCTCGAGCGACGGTCAAAGCCTGCGCACGACAGAAAGAATTTCAGGGATCGGGAGTTTAACATGTATAAATTTCATATCAAAATGACTCTCGAGTTACCTTTAATGCAAAGTTCTCGACCTCCCTCATGCCGTCGGCCAAACTCACGTCACCTCCTTTGTACCTCTCGAGGAGTTGAGGGACGAGCGTACATTTCTCGACGTCACCTTCAGGGAAAGATTGTTGCGGGATGTCGTCCTCGAGATCGACGACGACGGGCGTACCCCCAGGTGTGCGAGCACGGGGTGTTGGAGCCTCGGTCGAAGGGACGTGGGCCTCTGGCATGGATTGAGAAGCCTCCCCGGGACCCCTCCTAGCCTGGTCGGTCGACTCGTATCGAGGGCGTTTCTTGCCCTTCTTCCCGGGCTGCTTCGTCGGGGCACCTCTCGGTTTCCTTTCCACCGCTCGACGAAGGTCAGAGGGATCGAACGCCATCGCGAGCACTGCGCACAAAATAAACATGTCAAACTACCGAGGATATAAACGGGCGATTATAATATATAAGTCAAAGATGCTCGCTCCTACCCTCGACGCCCTTGACGTCAGCTAGATCGAGGATATCGTCCCCGAGGAGATCATCCATGTTATAGGCTAAAGGCTCGAGCTCGACCAATCTCTGCCTATCCCTCTCTAACACCTCGAAGTAAGCTTGGCCCTCGTTAAACAGCTCTGTGCTCGGCACAACCCATCGAGGACCAAATGGGTGATCGGTATCTTGGGGCCTAATAAAAAAGAATTTCGACTTCCACCCCTTCAAAGAGCTCGGCATTTTTGGAACCTTGAACTCTCCTCGGGAAGAAAAGTACGCGAAACAATTGAAGCCCGGGAGTGACTTCAATTCGAAGGTCATCCTCAGCAAATCTAGCCTCGGGACAATCGATAAATACCTACATGCTACGAAAAAATAGACGAGCATTCTCCACCCATTAGGGACTAACTGACCGGGACACATGTCATGCTCGGTCAAGAACTCGAGAAAGAAGGGGTGAAGAGGCCACCTAAGTCCCCCCCTCAGCGATTCCCTATAAATAGCTATCTCTCCCTCTCGAGCACTCACTATACTATCCTCGGGATCAGGTCGTCGCACATCGCACGTCGGCATCAACCCAAATTCACGAGCTACCCCTATAACCTCATGTTCTTTATACCTACAGCTGAGCTCGGGATATGAAAAGGCGGGGTGACTATCAACAGGAATGGCGTAGGGTATAATGGGATGACCATCCTCAGGTAATGATCCCGAGGCCGAGGAATTACTACTACCAGACATTTGAAAAACAGAAGCTTAAATTAACTAACTAGAGAGGACGAGCTCTTACCTTAAAGCCTAAAACCGAGGAGGTCCGAGGAGTTCTTGAAGATTGGAAAGTGCCAAATGTGGTGGGGCAGGGGGGTATTTATAGGACCCTGAGAAGTCCAAACGTCTCTCAATCCAGACCCTCCATCCCTCGCCACGTGGCAGCCATCCACGACCCAAAATCATTAGCCCAAATATCGAGGCCACGTGGCACCTCTTCACATGGCCAGCTGGCTCCTCGCTCAACGTCTCTTCAATCAACCCCGGACATTGGCGTAAGGAATGACCTCCCCACCACGCCAGAGTGCATCACACCCCATATCCTCGACCATGAGCCTCTGGCAGTGATGCACGGGGGCCTGTGATAATGTCGACTTCGTACCCGAGCTCGAGGAAGTAACCCGAGGAGTAACCGACCTATTTGACCCATTTAGTCCTTCCCTCCTCGGTATGTGTCCTCGGGTATGATGATCCCCGAGCTCGAGGCATCACCTCCTATAACCTCTCTCCGATGCAGTGCCCCTTTTCGTCAGTCTGAACCAGAGAGAAGAGTCCTACTAGCAATGTACTACCCCATCCCTTAAGAGTCCTACTCTTATCCAAATACGTAGGAACACAAAACTTACCATAGTACAGTCCTAACCACACTAGAAGTCCTAGATATGGCATACTCCTTGCCACTCCGAAATACCTCCAACCCCTATAAATACACCATTCATCTCCATTAATCAGGTACGCTTTTACATACAATTCACAGCATATACTCTCAGGTGATTCGTTTTCTGACTTAAGCATCGGAGGGGCAACGAGGACATTCCTCGACGCCTTTGTTTCAGGTACAAGGAAGATCTTGTTCGTGCTCTCTCAGTCGTCAAGCTCGGATCTCATCAGGTGCGATTTTTGGTAGCATCAGATAGCATTTTCTATTTTTAATTATATGGAAAACTGCACCAATTACGCTTGAAGCAGTTGACATTAAATTCTCGTGCCAACAAGCTACTTAAGGTTAACCATTTTGCATGGTATTTATTTTATTTAGACAGGTTCAGAAAAAGAAAAATATTTTGAAAAATTTAGTGTGGATGCGGCTACTCAACATTTGTAAGTGAGGTTCCAGAATCCCAACCTATATAACTTTGTGACTTTGAGCTCCTACGTAATAAAAATAATTTATTTTATTGTTAAAAAATCAAATTATTAATGAAATGGTTTGTATACTTTTACATTAACATAAAGAGTAATGTCATTCATCCTCACTAGAGTTACAACCACAGTTTATGTGACGTTAATATCTACCAAAATATGAAATACACACATAGACAGAATAAATCAATTTTAATCTGATTTTAATCCCTACCAAACACGCCCTTAATAAAGTGAAGAAGACAGAGAATAAAACTATAAAATCATAATGGGTGGAGTTGTTTCAATTTGGATGGTGGTTATTAGGACGTGACAGCTTGTTTTGTTAGTTTCTATTACTTTTTTGTAATTTAACTTACCTTAGAGTGAGAATATAATCGTCATTTTAATAAAAAATGATACTTTTAATAATAAAATTTATGTCACATAAGGACTCAAAGTGAAAGAGAGAGACGAGTTAAGGATCCGAAATCTTACTTTCAATTGTTAGAAAGCTACGTGCACGTTAGATGAAGTGTTGTGAAGTCTAATCTTAATTTTTTTCTAAATATTTGGACAATTTTTTTTTTTTTTTAATGAGAAGTCAAGAATCACATCTCCAACGTGTTATCAACGCCCATGAGGCACGATCCACCACCACTGCATGTTAGAAAAGTCGATTTACTAACAAATGTAACCCTTCTTCAAAATAGGAATTAAAATAAGATTTTTAGTAAATTTTAATAAAATTTTATGAAAGGTACGATTAAAAAGTTGTGAATTTCATAAAATGTATTCTTGAAATTTATAAATTTTAAATTAAAAACTTGATATTAATTCCTATCGAATGTGGACATACTAAGCCGTTGTTTGATCCCCATTTTGTGAAAAACAAAATATGTATTTTTGAATATTATTTTGACCACATTTCAATTATACATTTTTAAATAAAATAATATTATATGTGAATACAATTTTTTTTTTTCTTTTTTAACAACGTATTCTTATTAATACACCATTTAAAAAGAGTCGGTCAGAGGCTGTGAATGCGGGACCCACCTAAAAGCCGGTAAGAGGCGTGTGAACCGAGCTTAATCCATATTTGTATCATATCAGGTGGGGTCAGTTCATCAAGCAATAATTAATTACTTCCCACCTGTCCTTAGATACCTCGAATCGAATCTCCATCAAAGCAAGGGTATTCTCGTAAAATCAAAAGTGAAATAATCCAGCGCAAACGCTACAAATAACACTCAAATCACAAATCAATTCATAAACGCCACGAGATCAAGAAATACTAATCAATCAACCATGTCTTACTTTCCGAAGGGACACCTCGTTGCCGACGATGATGTTGACGACTTCGATGAGTTCGATCCCACCCCTTACGGTGGAGGATACGACATCGCATTGACTTACGGCCGCCCAGTTCCGCCGTCGGAGGAGACATGCTATCCCAGCACCTCTGGTTCCGACGAGTTTGACTATGATCGTCCCCAGTTCACCTCCCATGCTGAACCATCTGCCTATGCTGATGAGGCTTTGGACAACGAGTACAAGAGTTATGTACGTCGTAAGCCCCGACCAGGACCGCCTTCTTATGGGGAAACACCACCGCCGGAGGAGGGATATGGGCATGATAGTCCCAAGCCTAATTATGGGTTTCAGCCTGGTGGAGAGAGTGAGTATGGTGGTGGTCCACCTGGCGGGTTCGGATCTGGAAGACCCGAACATGATTCCGGTTATGACAGGCCTGGGTCGGAGTATGGTCAGAAACCAGAGTACCAGGAACCGTCTTCGGAGTATGAATCTGGGCATGGGCGGAAGCCACAGTACGAGCAACCCAGTTCTGAATACGAATCCGGTTATGGTAGGAAAACTGAGTACGAGGAGCCTTCTTCAGAGTATGGATCCGGTTATGGACGGAAACCACAGTTCGAGGAACCCAGTTCTGAATACGGATCCGCGTATGGGAGGAAACCGCAATACGAGGAACCCCCTTCTGAATACGGATCCGGCCATGGGCGGAAACCGCAGTACGAGGAACCCACTTCTGAATACGGTTCCGGGCATGGGCGAAAGAGTGAATATGAGGAACCCCCTCCAGAGTACGGATCCGGGTACAATAGAAGACCCGGGTCGGAATATACTGAATCTGGGGGTTATGGAAAGAAGAGTGAGTACGAGGAGCCAAGTTCTGAATATGGGTCCGGCTACGTGCGGAAGACAGAATCTGAGGAGTATGGATCGGGTGGGTATGGAAGGAAGACTAGCTACGGAGAAGAGGAAGGTGGTGGGGGCTATGGGTATGGCGGGAGGTCAGAGAGGACTGAGTATGGAGAGGAGAAGACCACCTATGGGAGGTCCGAGGAGGAGGAATATAAGAAGCCCAGCTATGAAAGGCGTGATGATGAAGACGAGGGCTATGGCCGCAAGAAACATGTAAGCATTTCTCTATTTTCTCGTCCTTGTTTTATTTAGCTTAATGTCTTTAACAAGACAAAAAAAATATTTGTTTCGGTCAGTCTAAAAGGTTCTATAGTTTAATTGATTGATCGCTTAAGATATCCATAAGCAAATACGATCAAATCTGATGCAGTAAATATCCTGGTTTATAGTCTAGCTTAAATGAATTAGATGGCTTGTTTAGCTTCATTACATCTCATGTTGTTTTTGCCTGGTTTGGGATTACTTTTTGAGAAAATGAAATCGACATATGTATTAATCTGCTTTTTAAAAAATGTGGTTGATGCTCAAATTGTTGCTGAGAAATATGTATTTTGTATGTGATGCATTTGCCATTTGCCAAGCAATTAAGTCTCTCCAACCCTACTCTCTTCCCAGCAATTAAAAAAGAGTAATTAAAACTAATGAGGAAAGAAAGTGTGGAGAACAACCTAGCAAGTGAGCTGTTGACTGCTTACTATGAAAATGGTGGATTATATTAGAAATCGCATGATTGATAGAATATTCAAGGTTTTGTTTATTTATTTGGGTCTTGCTAACATAAGTTTGAGTGGATAGAGAGAACTTACATACGAGCATAACAGTACAACACCAAATTATTTATTGAATTATGGTGCAGAACTTTTCAATTTTCTGATCTCGTCTTCTGCCATTTGCAGGGTGGTGAAAACTCTGACGAGGAGGAGGATGAGGAGAAGCGTCGCCACAGGCACCATCACAACCGCAAGCATTATGATGATTAAGCAAAACTATTATGGCCTTGTGAAGAGAATTCTTGCCATATTAATATATTAAATAAAAGGCAGGGTTATTTCCCTTCAAAGGAATCTTGTCGTTGTGTGCATCTCTGTTTTTATGGGTTTGTTCAAACTAAGATCAGCAGCTTTGTATTGGCCTTGTTGGCCCAATTTGTGTGTGAAATCTTGTGCTTTTTCGTGCTAATGAATTCCCCTCTATATGTGGGCAGTGTGTCTTAAATGCTCATCTGTTCGTTTGCTGATGTTGTTTACACATACAGTGCATCTTTATTCCATGTTAATTGCAGTGATTGTCCTTGTCGCTTTGGAAGCCTAAGCTTATGTTTATGATCTGAGATGCTGTTTGCTACTTGTAACTACTGAGCCTATATGCTGAAAATGGTAGTAATTGCCTGTGAACTTTGCTTTAATTGCTTGGAAGTTGGAAGCAACTAGTGGAATACCATCAAATTCTTATACCCCATCTTACTTTTAACTTTTCTTATTTCCTTGGCTTCGGAAGTCTCGTCAATTTTGTGAAACCTTGAATAGATTGGTTGAAGCTTTATTTCTTGTTCCTGGTTGGAATGTAACAAAACCTACTTCGGCCTTGATCAGCGAAAAAGATTGTTCTTGTATGGTAATTTGCTCGACAAACGGCCTGCATTGTGCTGCTCTTGTTGCTGCATTTATTTTTAAGAATTTACATCACTTTTCTCGTGCCATTGCTGCAAGGCCTTTCCCCTGATGCAAGTCAAAGAAAATTTGTGTACGTCTGAATGTATGAAACAAAGCCTAATTCTTGAATCAGACCAGTGCTGTGTTTCTATGGTGATTTTAAGGGATTTGTGATATTTTGGTGAGAGATTTGATTCAATCCTCAACAGCTGTGATTGCTGCAACGACCTTGTGATGCCTGTACTGATGTCCTTCTACTCTGTCTGTGCAGTCATTTTTACTCAACTACATATTCATCTGAGGTGCGAGTTCCTTACGAGCATATGTTACGTGACTGCAAACTTTCCTGTTGATAATGTAGGAGAATTCTTCGTACTCAGTTTTTTTCCAGGGGAGGAGGGATGACAGTACAAAATGTCAAGAACGGAAGCATGGAATGGCTAGGTCAGATGCATAGAGACCCTCCTTTTTTGGGTTCTATACTGTTTCGTAATATTCCGGTCCCATGAGCCAAACACGACTTGTAATCAATATGCGCATATCAAATATGAATTTCTCATCATTAAATATGTAAATATTGAATGGTGCACAAGAATACACCTCAATGAACTTGTAATCAACTACATAAATTTCTTTCACCACATCATTTTGTTCATTGTAGATTTATTATTAAGAGATTTAAAGCAATTATCCTGAATATTAAATATAGCCCAACTTCCCAATATCAATATTGTAAAATAAGTTTAAAATTAATTCGAAACGGAAAAGACTTTAAATTTATTGGACAATCTTAGATCCAACAAAAATATAGCAACACTTCAATGCTGCACTCTACATTTAGTTGGAAGCTTATTGCAAATTAAAACAAAATATTTCAGAGATGACCAATTTACAAACCAAAATTTTTATCTCTATTTGGGAGCATCAGCCACATCTTCATCCGCTTCGTCCCCGTTTTGCAATGTTGCGAAAGAATCACATGGCGAGTTTGCAGTTGTTACAGCACCTGTATTGTCATTATCCAGGTTCCCAAAGAGAGATGAAAATGATAACGGATTACAGGTAGAGCTCGCCTTTTTAAGGCCCTTTATAGCTCTCATTGCAGCAAGGGTGCTTCGGTATATATCAACCGTCTCCTCCCCGAGTGACAAGGTTGTTTCGAGGCAATTATTTGAAGAGTTACTAGGAACTGTGTCCATCTGATCTTGTGCAACGGAAGTTGACTCGACAACCTCGGCTTCTAGTGGGAAGAGGAGCTCAAGATTTTCCTCGCACTCATGAACTAATCGTGTGAGAGGTTCAGTCGTGAAGAAGGGCTGATGAACAGCAAGCTGTGTAAAAGGTAGGCGTAACAATCCCCCGGTTCTTTTATCATATTTTTTCAAAATCTTAAGAAGACCTAATCAAATATGCAAAATACATTTCAGAGTTCCAATATTGTGCGAGTAAGAGCATGTTTTGCTAAGTTTTAAAAATATTGTTCACAAGTAGTGAGTTTGAAATAAATAAAAACTTTTATTGGCAAAGTTGGAAATAATAAGCCACTTATTTTCATAACAAGCCAAGAGTTTACTTTTTTTGCTTAAAAACTAAGAAAAAATTAACATATTCAAGCATGTTTGTGAAACAAAAAATTGCTAGCAACTTGTACTTTTTCTTTCAAGCTTAGCCGAACATGCTCTTAGTACAAAGAAAATCATGGTATATGAAGCTATATCATTAGTTTTTCAGAAACTTAGAAGCCGGGAACCACCATTCCCAGGTGCAACCTGTAATATATAATCATAGGGAAACAAATGTCAAGCAGCATCTTTACCAGCAAAATTAAGAGAGCTGTAATTTTTCAGAAGAACCATTTCCCCGTGAATGGCAACAAAGTCTTTACGTATGTCCATCATCTCTTCACTGAATTCAGTATCTGATCTGAAGACTCCATCTCTACTGCCTTCTTCCTTCACTCGTTCAATTCTTTCCTTCAACTCCTGCAAAAATGGAAGGTGATGAATGAAGTGCCAAATCAACATATTTTTTCGGTCTCCACCAAAATGATGCTTCCCGTTTGATCTGCTAACCAATAGATTATATTATCTACAATATTATTGTTACCTTTCTTTTGCAGCCATTTTTACAGGAATGGAATAAACAAGGCTAAATAGAATTCAATAATTAAGATTTGAATTGACAAATAAATGACAAAAAAGGCAGAAGTTTGCAAAACTGATGAACCTTAGTGCACTAAATTTTACTAGTTTCCGTTCCTATATACAGGTTAGCTATCATCAGGCTAACCTCATATCTGGGAATTTTATATTCTCTGTTTCAGTTCTACTCTGAGTGCCTTAACAATAAAGTTAAGGCAACTGCAGGTTACAGAAATGTATCAGGTTTATTTTTTCCTCCAAAAGGAAAAATGTATAATAGTTATGATGCACTCTGCTATAATTGAGAACCCTATGTCTATTCAATCAAGCATACGGGACACATTATCAGCACAACCAATTATTTCTAATGGTGTGTGGCACCTTAAAGAAGATGTATCCACTTTCCACTAGTATCTCGCAAGAGAAGAATCCTGTATCACATAGAGCTAAATTGTAAGCTCAAAACATACTGGAGAGCAATGGACAAAATTTATTTCTTTTCAACCTACCAAACATGCCATGTGCATTCAGTAAGTCAAAACAGTTGAAAACCATCTGGTCTTTTAAACAAGTCCGTGGTAAAAGTTTCAGTTGAATCTCTGGTTCCATGGCTTGCTTCAGCCACGGAGAAAGGACACCGAAAAAGAAAAGAGGAAGTACAAAAGAATCTTATTTTACCAATCATAGCTAGTAAGTGGTTAAAATATCCTATTTTGGTGCAAATGAAATATCAAAGATACTACATCACTAAACAAACACTTTATGGAATTTACTGCTAATATACTACATTACCAACCTGCTTTGAACAGGACTGTTTTCCGATTGGAACAGATGTTAAACACCTTCTGTAAATACCTAATTGGTCGGAACCAATAGACAATCCAATTGAGTGCTTGGGAGTTGGGAACACTAAATTGACTATAATATGTAAAAACGTCCAACTCAAGGAAGTTTGCTGTTGTCTCCCCCATCACACACACCAACCACTCTTGACCTCCACCACTCTCCCTGAAGCCCATTTATGCGCGTATCATTGGTTCCAAGCTCTGGTAATTTAAACATATCCTATGACGCCAAAAATATTATTTTGTACTACCCAAGTCCCAACTTACCGTCTCCACTTAAGGTATGTTTGATACAATAGACAAAATGTAGCTTATTTTTCAATCCACCTCATCAAACAAACCATTAAATGTTATTACTTCATCTCACTCCTATTTGAGCAACAATTATAGAGCAAAGCATCTCCTCAAAAACTTTTATAATCTCGTGTTATCTCAATTGCTCTGATTTCTATATAGTTTCCAAATGAATCTGATCTGCCAATCTCTTATCAATATTTACTTTGTATTTTCCACATTAACCATTCACATTCAAATAAGCCCATGTTTGACAGAATTTTTTTTTTGGAAAGAATGAGTTTTTGAACAGCAAATTTTTGGAGAACATGTAGATAGAAAGTAGAGAAAAAATTTTGTTTTAAGTGAATGAATATTTTATTTCGAGAACGTGGGGTTGAAAATGAGTACCAGGGAAAAAGAGTTTTAAAAGAACGGTTGTCAAAGTCAATTCTTTCTCGATGGTCTTCAATGTTTGGATTAGAATTCAGCTCTCTGGTACAACTTCTCCATTCTTTCAAGAAGCACTGAATAAACACACAACACTGAGAAAAAAATCAACGAGTTCTAAATCAATAAAAGACTTAGTTTCCTAACACTGAACAAATTTTCTGCTGTAACTTCAGCAACAAGATCAAGATACAAATAGTGTCTATTTATCCAACTTGAATAGGGTTAAAATTGTAAAGACAATAAGAATAAAAAACAATTTCACAGACCAAATAACCCACCCCCACAAAATAGATTCAGTTATAGTTACAAATAGTGTGCACAGTATAGTATTGATATACATGAAATCAAGAAATAACCTGGAAGCGGATGATGAATTCTTCCTCTTTATCGACGTAGAAATCGTTGAACTTTTCAAGTTCTTCGTTAAGAATCCCAACAAACCAATCGTGGAGCTTGGCTGACGGCGACTGCGCCGCCAACCCATCTCCGTCCTTCGGCGGATCGGCTGCCGGGATATTTTTTAGGAGCTTCTTTAATGGCTTGTAACACAAATACTTATCCCTCCATTCCGGCAGTGTTTCTTCTAAATGGATCCCAAACTCTTTCCCGAATTTCATCTGTAAAAATCGTTTCTTTTTTCCAAAAATTTCGCTAACCCTGATGTCGTAAAATCGGATTATTACAGTAGAAGGAGAAGGTAATGCGAATTCACAACGTGAACGTGGTAACTTAAAATCGACAAGGACGTGAAGATTTTCGAAGGGTATACACGCACAAGTGTTTTTGTGGGGGTGAAGAATTTGCTTTTGGAATCTTTGCAGATGGGCTCGAAAAGATGAGGGGGCGGTTGGTATAATTTGTTCGATCATGTTTTGTATGATTTGGTGTATAATATTTTTAACAATTCCGTTGACATGTCAACTCATCATTGAGTAATTTAAAAACTAATTTATTTTTTGGGTAATTATATTATCACACTAAATTTTATTTCCTACCCCAGATTATAATCACACTACAATAAAAACATACTTTCAATAAATATACCACAATAAATTTACAATAAGAGTCATAATCCAGGAATAAGTAAAAAGGGTAATTATATTGCTGCCACAAATATTATTTCTTGCACCACGATTCCACCCATTTTAATTCTTAATAAGTCAATTAAAACAATAAAAAAAGTGTTGTACATTTCCCTTCTTTCCCCTCTACACCAATTCTCCCAAGAATTGACGCCCCAACCCCCATCGGCTCAAACGAAAAAACAGCACAATACACATTAAACAATTGGAGTAATGAGGAAATGAGGAGGCAGCAACATGAGGAAGTGAGGAGGCAGCAACATGAGGTTATACTTTTCTTGGCAGGTGGTGTTTGACATATGGGCCTCGTCGTTAACTTGAATGGAGCTAGTAGCAAATTCAACCAGCATTTGTATTCTGTTTGTCATGATATTTGATATGGTTATTAGTTTTGGTTAATACTTTCCTTAATTGCATTTCAAGAATTTATGTGTTTCATAATCGAGATAAAACATATATCGTAATGGAATGAATAAATATACGAGTGAATAGATGGGATGTTTATGTCATTTTATTTATGGTTATTTAAGTAAATAAGAAAATTGTGGTGTGCTAAATACTTATTGCGGTGGTAATATAATCACCCTTATCTTTTCAATCAAAAAAGTGTACAAATATTGTCAACAATGTTGTCAGAATACATTATACAAATAGCATTATTCTAAGGATCTTGTTACATATACATTAATATTTACATAATGGATTATATAATTTCACATGGTATTCTATTATTTATCAATTTAAAGCACAATCAACTTTTTCATCCAATATTTTTTCTCTAAATAATTTTTGATAATTTGTTTATGGGTCATGGGAATGAATTGTCACTGCTAAGTTCTTCCAATCTCTTTTTGTCTTTGAGGATTTGTTTCTTGAAATGACAAATAATAAGACAAAACATCCAACAAATATCTAAGAGTTTATTTATCAAGTAAAAAAGTCCAACCTAGCTTTTAAAAATGTTGGAATTTGGGTGTGACTTAAATTCCTTTGTTGAATTATTTGAAATATTGAAGAATTCTAATTGAAGTGCACATCAAGGAGAATTCAAGTTTAGAATACTATTGGAGTCCTATGTCAAGTTGAAATTCTCTTTTGGAAGTCCATTGGGGGTTGAAAATTGGTATTGGACTTGAAAATATTGAAATTATGAACCGGGAAGAAAAGTCGCCGCATTTTCACTAGTTGGCCGCTCGAGCAACACCTGCAGATTTTCTTTCGAGACTTGGTCGCTCGCATGTTGCCAGTCTGGCGCTAGCTTATCACTCGAGCGACAATGTTGTTCGGCCCAAGCCCGTTTCGCGTTTTAACATGTTTTTGACATTTTACTTCAACTACAACTCATCTATTAGGGTTTGGACATCTCCCTACATAGTTGCCTATATATACTTGAATCTTCTCTACAACTTAAAGAGTGAGAAAATAGATTATTAGAATTATAGGATCTATTATAATTTTTCTCTCTTCTTCATTATTCTTGAATCAATAAAATCTCTTAATTCATGTGTTATATTCTTGTCTTTATTACTATTTGTTTGATCATATATTTCATTATTATTTGCCATATAACTTCAACATCTCAATTCGGTGATTTTTTACAACAAGTGGTATCAGAGCAATTCTGGTATCTTGTTTATTTTACAACAAGTGATATCAGAGCCTATGTTCAACAATTCCGCAGAGCGCAATGTTGATTTGTTTGAAGTTTTTGTTTGAGATGACTTCCATGAAGTATGACATTCTGCTTTTGGATTAGAGCACTAGATTTTCACTATTGCAGGTTAAAATGCGTGGAGTATTCGCACATCTAGATTTGGATGATGTGTTCTTGGGAATTGGCAAGATGTCAGCAACTTTGATCGCGGAGGAGAAATTACAAAAGGATAAGAAGGCAGTTTCTCACATTCATCTGCACATATCAAGTACTATTCTTTAGGATGTTTTGAAGGAGAATTCAGCAGCTGCTTTATAGTTGAAGTTGGAGCAATTGTGCATGACTAAAAGTCTAACAAGCAAGTTGAACCTCACATAGTGTTTATACTCTCATCGAATGGCAGAAAGAGGATTATTGGACGATCATCGGCTAAATTTAAAGAGATCGTCACTGATTTGAAAACTTTGGAAGTAGAGTATGATGAAGAAGATTTGGCCTTGATCCTATTATATTTGTTGCCTGCTTCATTTTCTTCATTTAGAGACACGATCTTGTACAGTCGTGATACTTTCACCATGGAGGAGGTGTATGATGTTTTATATTTAAAAGAAAAGATAAAACATTTGGTTTCTGAGGCCAGAGATGGAGAAGACTTGGTTGCTCATGATGGTTCTGGAAGGGACAAATCGAAGTCTAAATTTAGTAATCAGATTTGTAACTACTGCAAGAAGAATGGACACTTGAAGAAGGATTGCTACAAATTACAGAATAGGCTACAAGTAGATATTCAGATACTTCAGACGAAGCAGACCTCGCAGAGAACGTTGTAAGTGATGGAGATCTCTTAGCTATTTTTGACATTGAGTCTAAATGGGAGATGATTGGATTCTTGATTCAGTATGTGTGTTTCATATGTGTCCTAATAAAGACTTATTTACTACATATGAAACTGTTTCCAAAGGTGTCGTGGTTATAGAAAACAACGCATCTTCTCAGGTTGTTGGAATTGGTACAGTTGATTGAAACTTTTGGATGGGACAATTAGAACACTTGACCAGGTTCGACATGTTCCAAATTTGAAGAAGAATCTCATCTTATTGTCTATCTTTAATTTAAAGGGTTATGAGTTCTTTGGTGGATGTAGAGTTTTGAAAGTTTGTAAGGGTGCCTAGGTTGTATTGGAGGGACAGAAAAGGTCTCAGTTATACATCTTGCAGGGTCGTGCAGAATCTAGAAGAGTTAATTAGCACAGGTTCAGTATTGTGGTGGATATTCAGTTTGGTACAATACCTTTAGGAGCTTATAAAGAGTCGGATTTGAAGAATACTGCTCAGTGGAGTTTAGAAGATATGAATAATGTCGTTTTGCCACCATCACCTGTGATGCCATTGTATTCAATTGCTAGGGACAGACCCAGTGAAAAAGGGTATGTGAATGCTGATTTTGTTGAGCATGTTTTAAGTGAAGTAGAAGGTGTACAATCTAGCAATGGGCCTTCTGTAAAAGTATTTGGTATTGATTCTGCTTTGGGTGTGTGTTACAGCCCATTTTGGTTAATTCAAAATCATTATGATTTTTTGGAATCTGAGATAATTCTACAAGAGTAGTGCTTGAATTTATTGGAAGAGGTGGAGTATTGTGTTTTGTTGGAGAAATTAATTTTTTTATTATTGTTGAAAAATCAGTTCATTCCTTAGTGAAATTTGTATCAATGTGGAGATTGTTGAAATTTGGGTATGACCTGAATTCATTTGTTGAGTTTTTTGGAAGTATTGAAGAATTCTAATTGAAGTGCACGTCAAGGAAAATTAAAGTTTGGAATACTATTGGAGTCATATGTCAAGTTGAAGTTCTATTTTGGAAGCTCATTGGGAGTTGGAAATTGGTATTGGACTTGAAGAGGTTGAAATTATGGATCAAGAAGAAAAGTCGTCGCATTTTCGCTAGCCTACCGCTAGCTGGCCACTCGAGCAACACTTATAGGTTTTCTCCCGAGACTTGGTCGCTTGCCTAGCGCTCGAGCGACAGTGTTATTCGGCCCAAGCCCGTTTCGTGTTTTAACACTTTTTTGACATTCTACTTCAACTACAACTTATTTATTATGGTTTAGATGTCTCCTACATAGTTGCCTATATATACTTGGCTCTTCTCTACAATTTAAAGTGTGAGAAAATAGATTACTAGAATTATAGGATCTATTATTATTTTTCTCTCTTCTCCATTATTCTTGAGTCAATAAAATCTCTTAATTCATCTGTCATATTCTTGTCTTTGTTATTCTTTGCTTGATCATATATTTCATTATTATTTTCCATATAACTTCAACATCTCAATTTGATGGTTTGTTTCACAATAAGTGGTTTCAGAACAATTCTAGTATCATGTTTATTTTATGGCAAAATAGAAGCACAAGATAACCATGCCGTCCACTGCTTGACCGATTGAATCGAAATTCTCTTTCAATCATCCATCTAGTTAAGTACAAAAAATACAGTTGAATCACACAACACATTTTGCTGGTGCGCTTCCTAAGTTCATAGTTATTCCATGTTTCTAGTTAAAAAGTCTATAAAAAACTCAAGACAAATTTAACAATTAATTTTAATCAGACATTTCATAATATCCTCATTTTCTCAATCACACGTTTTATCAATTTTTATCAAAATTTACTAAAATTTTTTTTTTTAATAAAGCGAAACATAAGCTTAATCTTTTTATTGTTGTTACAGAATACGTCTCAACAATAAAAACTTCTTTCACGCGGACTATAAAAACCTCTTTCCTAAGTAAAATGTGCTTGAAGCTCACATATCTAACTTTATGAATCTAGGTTCTGTTTACTAATTTGGGTTGGTTCTTTCATTAGGACTATAGAGGAAATTACACTAGATGTCATTTTGCTGTTATGTAATTACCAAAATGTCATATTTTTAAATTAGTTGCAAGATTGTCAAAATTGAACATTTTTACCCCTCTGCATAATTTAAATACCTAACATATCTTGCATTAATTGAGATTTGACTACATATAGAACTTGTACAAGTTGTCATAACCAAAAAGTCAAAACAAGAAAAAAATTGGGAGAAATCATTTTCATTTTTTTTTTTGCATTTAGACAACACTCACGTAGCAAAACCTCTGCAAAATCCATTTGAAGAAACCTTGGAAAACCCTTCTGCCTTGCAATTTAGCCTTCTGATGCGATTCTACTGCTGAGTGTGGAGGACATATTGCAATGGGAAGAAATATGGATTTGCAACAAGGAGAGAATGTGGGGGAAAAAAGACTAGAAAATATTGAAAGATGTGGAGTTGATTTCAATGTGGGAAGGAGTTTTGTCTGTAGAAAATAATGGAGATTTTGGTGCAAAATCTGATGGTGAAATCATGTACATGAGGGCTCCTGAATTCAGTGTTCATGAGTTTAAAGAAGCAGCTCTCGTATTACATGTATGTTTAATTACTCTTTTTTTTTTTTATGGATTTTTGCTTTTTTGTTATATAAAATGGAAATTGAGGTTAATTTGGATTTGGGTCTCTGTTTTTGCTACTTTATTTTTGTTTTAATGTTCTTTAATATGGGTTGTCTTTTCCTCTGATCTTTCTTTCATGTTTCAATTTTCAATATATTTGTTGTTATATTCTGCTAGATTTTGATGTTGTATTGATGAATTAATTAATCAAAGTTCAGTATCATTCATTTTCATCTTTTACATTTTGATGTTGTATTAATGAATTAAATTTTATTTCTAGCTTAATTGTTATGTTGCTTCAAGAGATATTAGATTTTAAATTAGGGTTTTTGAATGTAAATCCCACTTGCTTGTGAACCTTCTACCATGTTGGTATGTGTCAACACTTTGTGTGCAATGGTTTACCTCAGAAAATTATCTGCATATGAGTGACTTGTGAACATGTGTTCTGTCGTCCCGATCGTTCTCAACAGTTGGGTAAAATAGGGATAGGCGAACTATCGTTCCCGACAGTTAGCCTCAGACATTCTCGACAGTTGAGTAAATTTGGTACAGGTCAACTGTCGATCCCAACAGTTAGACGCGGTAATTCTCGACAGATGGCTGCCTTATGAAATAATGTGAAGCAGATATGTTCTATTTCTTGTTAAATCTTCGTCACATGTCCTTTTACAGATTGTTTATGTTGCATTGTGTTAGTAGTTTCATGTCGTTATATGATTGACATACATATGTTGATTACTATTTGTTTGTATCCGTGTGTATTGGCTTCGACATTTATGACATGTGATTAGCTGACCCTTTTCGCCTTCTTATTCATTGCAGTCCATGGAGTTCGAATTCTTTGTTCCAGAAAATGCAAGGTCGCGTGCACGCATATCCCAGCGAAGTAACCTCAAGTACATGCAAAGGGTGTTGGAGCACTTTGACGAACAGCAGCGCCACGACTTCCGCGAGTCATCCCTTGGCTTCTTAGCCGACGTTCCAGACATCCAATTCTCTGCCAGCTCATCCAGACGATACTGTTATGTTTCAGACATTTGAGAGCAATTCGTAAGTTGGAACTGCACATTGCTCCTCTTCTTCACGAATATGCGTGGAAGATAGTTTTGTAATGTTGATCCTAGTTAATAGCACATTAAAATTTGTATTTAAGTTTATTTAGAAATTGCTGTAATTTTATGAATTGTTTCAGACATTTCGTCACATATGGAAAATAGTGCATTATCCGTACATTAACATTGAATACCATCATTTTTGTTGCAGCGATTACTTTATGGTCCACTTAGGTAACTATAAATTGTTTGAATTACGAGTCATAACGGATAGGTGGACCTCGTAAGTACGGCAATGAGAATTCAATCGTATATTATGAAAATAATGACATCGAGAAAAATAACTTATTACTTAAAATGTCATTCGCGTCTACAACTTATCATGTAACAAATGCAATGGTAATTAATTATGGAGTAAATTGTAATTATAAATTTAAGTACACTTCAAGTACTGTTAACATCACACCAATTGTCCTGCACATAGTGTTAACATCACGCAGATTGCAGTTTCCTTATGAACCGATATGTACCAACTGAGCTCTTCGTCTTCGCGTATTTCAGCCGGAGGTATATTCAAGTTCGAGACTCTGAACTTGATTTCAATTTCACTGCAGGGGATCAACAATACCGAGTTTTTCCTTCAACCGTAAAGCAAGTCTGGCTCGGCACTAAAATAGAAGTGGTTTTGTTCCCTCTCCACTTCCATTCGTCGTCCACATTTGCGAAATTTCCCTGTAAGAGACGATGAATCTCAAATCATCACTCATACCTGAAATGTTGAGATTGCAACTGTAAGAAGTCTGAACAATCAATATATCGACATTGAATACCATCAAATGTGGAAAACTACTAATCAAGATTTTTAACAGTTCTCAAGTGTCGAAATCGACAGTTGAATTGTGTATCCCGACAGTTTGTAAACTGTCGAATTCGACAGTTTAACTGTCGGGACCCGACGGTTTGAAACACTATATTCAACCAGTTAGGTACGAACAATCCGGTTGGTTTCAAAACAGTTACTGTAGAAATTTTTAGGAGGACATTAATGTTAAACATTAATGGTGATAATCAATTCTCATTCAACAATACAATGTCTTTTCAAAATAAATATGTCAATGCTCCATTAAATATGTAATCGATCACATTTAATGAATGATTCCAAATATTTTTACCATCAAAACAAATTTAAAAAATCAAAGAAATCAACGAGTAATAGTTTATTATCACCATGTTGTATTTAACATTTACGAAATAATGAGTTAAGAGATGAAATTACAAACAATTTGTAATAGCTAACCTCTTCAAATTGATGATCAATTAAATACTCATGTGTTCTTGAAGAATGAATGAAGAAGATGAAGTTCTTGGAAGAAACTATGTGTTAATGAAGGAGGATGTAGGACTTAGGGTTTGGGAACATTAATAGGTTTTGAATTTCTTTTACTTATTTTTTGGAAGAAAATATTTTTTTTTCTCTAAATGTACATATATAAAATGAATAAAATAATCAAAATGTAATCATCACATCAAATCATTAATGGTATTCCAATCAAGCATTAATTGCTCTTACAAAGGTAACATCAAGGGTAGTTTGGACCTTTGACAACAAAAAAGTGACATTTTTGAACAAATTTAGTGCACATCCAAATTTTTTGTGCATTTTCAAATTTAGTGACATTTATGAAAATCTCCCTATGACTATATCACAAATTATTGTGGATTTGGATAATATTCTACGCGGGAGATTAATTGAAACGAAGAACTTGCTTAGTTTTAAAGTAATGATGTTCATTGATCTTCATCAGGTTATGTGACAATGAGCTTTCTGATTCATTATCTAACAATTACATTGGACAATGAAATTAGAAAATGAAGTCCATCGCCATTTAGATGCGTGATAATCACGCTAGCACTAAAGATGAATAATGTTATTTTATTTTTTAGACTCTAACTTCATCTTTATATTTTAAAAAGTTAATGATTAAAATAAGCTTCAAGAAAGTCAAATTCACTTTCTATTTCTTTTTTCTTAATAGAATTCCTTCTCGTAACTCAAATACTCAATAGGTGATTTGCAGCTACTCCATAAGAATAGTGGGCTTCTTCTTTTTATTCAATAAATGCATTTATTAAATTATAGATCTCAATACTTCACTTCTTAATTTATTAAAATCATATTTGATTTGATTGGTTATTGACATATAAAAACTACGTTAGATAAAAAATAAGAAGAAATTAATAAATGTTTCCTAAGAAAAGTAACATGAAAATCTAAAATAAATAGCATTGTTGAAGTCTATAAAAAATTTGCTTTCTAAATTTGAAATGCATTCTATCTGTATGATGAGTGATATTTCACTCATGATATCAATACCATTAAACTTGTTATTTGGTTAATTCTTATGAGTTGTTGATGTTTTAATGCATGATTTTGATGTTGTGATGTAGGTTGATGAGATTGAAAAAAATAAGCAAAAGTTGACAAAATTGGAGAAATTTGCTAAATTGTAAGAGATCCAAAATTTGGGGACTAAAGTACAAATACTCAAAAGTTGCACTCAACCTCGTGATGAAGATTTGAGAGTGTTAATGGTCAATTGGATGAAGAAATATGTCAAATGGATCAAATATAACCAAAGAGTGATCACACATCAAATTCCAACCGAAAAAGTTTTGCTTCGAATTTTTAGTCTCATATTGAGACTCCATTTTGACATAGTAAACAATCATATTGGAAGATTATGTCTGAAGAAAAGTTGTAGCCCTTTAAGTTAGCTTTCCAACTCATCTTGAATCATCTCAATCGGATATCAAGAGAAGCAGTTATGCTAAAAACACTAAAGGACGTGCAACAATTTTTTCCACTGAAGGCGAGCGCCACAGTGCCGATTTGGGGGCTCCGAGGCGCCCACGTCGCTGAAAATCAGCAGAGTTCGCGGCGCCCCAGTGCCACTGGGCAAGAAAACGTGTTTTAATATTTTTGGATTCTTTTCTTGGCCCAATTCAGCCCTAATTCGTCCCTAAACTATAAAATATTATAAATACAACCTTTAAAACCTAATTCTAAGGGGGGGCTCTTGTGGGAGAAAAATGGAGAACGACAGCTTAAATGCCGTAAATTATACTAAACTTGTCTAATTTCTAGCTATTTTCCAATTTAAATAAACTATTATAATGGAAAGAAAATTATAACTCAAACATGAATTAATATTTACAATGTGCGGTCGAAGTTGGGCAAATTGTGGTTGCGATAGGGTCAAGGGGCTTAAGTAAAGTTGCGATCTTTGACATTCTCCTTCATTTGTTTTGGCAACATCCTTGGAGCCCTCAATGAATGATATGCTTTAATTAATGGTTGGAAGGATTCAAGGTCTTTTCCGCTTTTCCAAGTATTCTCCTCGTTGTTGCATCCACTCCATTTGACCAAGTACTCTTGAAGATAATTCCTAGAAGCTCGAGTAGTTCGATGGTCAAGAATCTCTTCAGCAACCTTCTTTTCGGATCTTTTCAATTCAAACACAGGACCGCTTCACATTTGCAGACCTTTTGTATCGTTTTTGAGCTTTCTAAAGATAACTCCTAGCAATTTCAATGTTTTGCTGCCGTAACAATCTCAAAATGACTCTTATTGGTGGAAGAGCTCTTTTGAGCATTGAAGCACATTTGAGCCGCATCCAAAAGTTTCACCCAATCTTTCTGCGAAGTAGAAATAAAGTGCTGAAGATATTTTTCCAACATAGAATTGAAGCGCTCCGTTTGTTCGTCAGATTGTGGGTGAAAACTAGAACTCATGTTCAGAGTTGAACCAAGACGTTTGAATAACTCGGTCCAAAGTATGCCAATAAATCGAGGATCTCAATCACTGGCGATGTTCTTAGGCAGTTCCCATTAATTGACAATATGTTTGAAGAAGAGCTAAGTTATCTCTTCGGCGATACATACTTAGGCGATGCGATTAAAGTTGCATATTTTGATAAACGGTCTACCACGACGATGATAGTGCCAAAATCTCTTGCTTTTGGCAATTCAACAATATAGTCCATCAATACATTCTCAAATGGTCTAGTTAAGACAGAAAGGGGCTCCAACAAGTCTGCCTTTTTTTTTGATGATCTGACTTGTCTTGCTGACAAACAAGACAATTTTTTTACATAAGTTGCAATGTCACCACGTATTTGAGGCCAATAGTATCCATGGTTTAGTGATGTAGAAGTGCATTTCTCACTGGGATGCCTTATCCAAATCGTGTTGTGGCGTTCTATGATTAGTGATTTTCTCAAATCTCCGCCTTAGGGACATATATGCGATCTCCCTTAGTCTAAGTCTTCATTAGGCCCCCATCGAGCCAGAACTGTTGGGTTTTACCCTGCTTGATGAGGTCGACCAAATATTGAGTAATCGAGTCCTTATCCAAAAGTGCCAGATTTGGTCCATTGTATTTATGGTCTTGTTTAAGGCTCGATAGTCACAGCACATTCTAAGAGGACCACCAGCCATTTTCTAAAACAACACAGAAGCTCCATGTGGCGATTTTGCAAGCACAGTAATCCCACTTTCTAGCATTTCTTCCAACTGTTTCCGAAACTCTTCAAGCTCCGGCTGAGACATACGGTAGGGTTCCCTAGCGGGAGGTTTAACACCCGGAATAAGTTCAATCTCATGATCAATTGCCCTCATTGGTGACAATTTCTTTGGTAATTCATCTGGCATGATGTCCTCAAATTCCTTAACAAGTTTTCTAGCAGGTTTTAAAATAGGGCTAGTCGCCTTTTCGATCTCCTCTATTCGAAGAGTGCACAAAAATGATGGTTCATTCCTTTTGAAACTCTTACTAAATTGCATGGTTGAGATACTCTTCTCGCCCATCTTCCCAACTTGTGTAGTGATGACGCACGATTTACTACCCATCATCATTAATGAATTAGAATACGGCAACACTATTGTCTTAGTATCTCGAAGAAATTCTAATCCTAAAATAAGCTTGAAGTCATCCATCTAAACTGCAGACAAATTGGTCCTTTCCTCAAAAGGCCCCGTTTTGAGCAACACGGATTTCGCTACTCCAGCTATTGGTTGAGCAGTAGAGTTGATTGCTTTGACCTTCTCCTTACCTTTTTCTAGAACAAGTCCGAGCCGCTCTACTTCGGAACTTGTGAGGTAGTTGTGGGTAGCACCGGTATCTATCATAACCCTGATTGGCTTCCCATTGATCTTCACATCAATGTACATTAGGCCTTTCGCCCTACAAATGCGAGCTTTCGATTCTTCCATCTTCAGCTCTTTCGAGGGAACTTCATCCATTTTAGTAGCTCGGTGTGATAGTGTATTGCACCAATGTGAGAATGCACCAACTACATCCTCGTCCTCTTCAGAGTCGGTCTCACCATGACAGCTAGCTTGTGGGGCATCTTGCTTTGAACTCGATCCACCACTTGCTAGTTGGCAATATGCATTCACCATCCGTTTCTGAGGACACTCTGCCACCCGATGTGGTCCTTCACATAAAAAGCACATCAATTTAGGAGCGACATCCGATCTGCCCTCCATTGCTTTTCCTTTGTTCTAGTTGTTACTGTTGCTACCATTGTAGCTTCCTTTGAAGTTACTCTGATGGGTGCCTTCATAGGCTCATCCCTTGTTCTGAGAGTAACGCTCTCCCCCATTTGAGTTCGAGCTGGGTCTGTAAGGTCTGTTTCCACCTCCAACAAATTGACTATTTTCCAAAGGTCAATCTTTTCTCGATTCTGGTTGATAGTCACTTAGACATTCGGCAGCTCCCATAGCCGCGCTCAAATCAGTGACCTTCTGTCTCTGAAGTTCTGTATGTGTCCACGGTTTCAACCCTTCCATAAAGGTGAATAACTTATCCTTTTTCAACATATCTCGAATATTCAGCATATGTCCTGAAAAGGCTTTCACATACTCCCTGATGGAGCTTGTGTGTTTCAGTTCTCGTAATGCCCAACGTGCCTCATATTCCACATTTTTAGGGAAAAATTGAGATCTGATTGCTTCATTGAGGAGATCCCAAGAATCTATTTGGACTATGTTGGCCTGAATATCAGCATACTTCGTCCGTCACCATAGTTTTGCATCCCCACCAAGATACATGGTAGCTGTTGTAACCTTTCTCGCTTCATCTTGGATCGAAGCCGCAAGAAAATATTATTCTATATCGAACAAGAAGTTCTCAACTTCTTTTGCATCGCGTGCCCCTTCATAGGCACACACTTCTAAAATTTTGAGTCTATGAACATGCTCTTGTGTGGTGGCTTGCCCATTGCTAACCGCGCGTTGAAGCACTAGTAATTAAGCTCTCAACGCTTCCATTTCATCCTGCAGATTAGGTATGATAGCAACAGTTTCAGTCATTGTTGTGTTAGCCTTTTGGCTTTCATCCAGTTGGATGTGTAATTCTCGAATTTCTGTCTCTGCCACCTCGACTTTTTCCTCAAGGCCCTCCACGACATAACACAACCTAGTAGTTGTCTCATCAAGCGCATCCACACGTTGTTTCGTAGTCCTCTTTTGAACATTTACCACCCTTGTGGTGTTTGAGGAATTTGGATCCATAACTTTCTTATTGAGGGTCCGCAGCTCTGATATCAACTTTCACGGGTTGCCTTTCTTCTTAGTATAGAAATGGATCCGTGCGACAGTAATCTGCTCCGCTAGACTACCTTCCGCATTCTCTCGATCGTTTCGGGATGAAAGAAAATTTGATTACAATTTGTAGAAAGTTTGCAACATAAAATTGAAATGCATTGAATGTAAATTGATCATTGATTGCTTGAAAACTAGAAATTACAATTGACGAAAGCATGAAATTACAATGGCTAGTGTAGGGGCAAACACTAGAAAGCTTGAAAGATGTTTGAAAGACTAATACCCCCTATAATAGCATTTGGAACAAAAACTCAAGTGACGGGAGTAGACGTTTAAATGTCGTAGAATCATACTAAACTTTTCTAATTTCTAATTATTTTACAATTTAAATAAACTATTACAATGGAAAGGAAATTACAACTCAAACTTGAACTAATATTTACAATGTGCGATTGCAATAGGATCAAGGGGCTTAAGTAAAGTTGAGGCGCTGCCTTGAGCTAAAACTACATTCTTTCTACATTCTTGACTGTCAATTATATGATCTCAGCAGTACGCCTTCTTACTTGACGAGATAGAAAATAAAAATATCGAGCATGATGATGTCTCTTATCATACTGTGTTAGGGCTAAATGAAGTCGAAGGATTGATGGTGTCACTGAACTCTTATCCAAAGATGATTAAGAACAATTTTGTGGCCAAGACACAGACGGTTGTGATGTTAATGAAATTCTTCTGCGACAGTCGAGGAGTTGATTTAGGTAAATCTATGGAGGTACTTTGGTGAAGAAAGGTACGTTGGAAGGTGTGCATTCGAAAGGGTGGCTCAAACGATACATAATTTTAGCTCCATCCTCTCTCTCTGTCGCGGTAAGTGAATATACAGTAGTGAACCTTTTAAATTATATATATCCTACTTCCTTTAAAAGAGGGGATCCAAATTTCCTATTCATCTCGTGTACTCGTTTTCACACTACTACCTTACTTTCGGTTTTTCTACAGACTACAGTACACATTACGGGCCCACTGATTAATGTAAATATCAATTGGCTGTCATTTTTTTAATTTGTCATTTAGCAACAATTGGTTTACTGTTCATCTCATGTGCTCCATTTCACATTCGAACTGGTTGACTTGAACTGGTTTTGTATTGTTCATGTATGTTTATAGTCAATAAAAAACATAGAAAATCCAATAAAAAAAAAACAAAATTTGCCGACTCCCTATGAAATAAATATCTGCAAACCGACTAAACATGCAAAGGCACTAAACGCATTTCAATAACGCGGTTTCTTCTTTCTCGATTAGTTAATATATAAAACACAGAAATTTAAAGAAACGTTTGCCGACTTCCTATGAAAAAAATATCTGCAAACCGACTTATTATTGTATGTATTTTGCACTATATATACATGCAAATACATTAAACGCATTTCCAATGACACAGTTTCCTCTTTCTCTTATTTACAAAAAAAAAATATTTTGATTTCAAACAACAAACAATCTTAGTTGTGCTGTGAAGTGGCAAAACAATCTCTCGAAGGTAGATATCTATTCATTGTTGTTATATTTTTGTTTTATAATTTCAATTTAAAAAAAAAAAAAATTGCAACATGCTTTAGATTTTTTCTCGTTTTTATTTAGTTTTACGTTTTTCTTCATTTTCTGTTGCGTTATATATTATTTTCCCAAAGAGCAATGAAAGAAGAAATGTTTAGAGATAGAGAAATCTAGAGAAGAGATAAGTAGAAGGAAATAAAAAGGTTTGCAGACAAAGAAAGAAAATAAGATGACATAGGAGAGGAAGGAAAATGAAATAACATGAATTTTGAATATAAAAAAAAATTAAAATTGTCCACATGGAGTAAGTAGCTCTGAACACCACAACAAATCCATTTGAAATTTCGCAGTTGATATTTACGAAAAAAAAATACAGATGGAATTTTACCTGTGCGCGCACGGGGACAATGATCCTCCTTGTGCTCGCACGGGGAATTGCTTTCTCCCCGTGCGTGCACTCGTCTCCCTTTCCTCGTGCGCGCACGGGGAGAAGAGTTTAATTTTTTTTTTTATTTATTTTTTTTTTTGCTTCTTTGTTTACGTAAACTTCAATTAATCAAAATATTAATTCAATACGTGAATATAAAATATTTATTATAGGAAATTTGAATAGTGTATTTACTTAAGAAATAGTATATAATCCAGATTACAAAATTGCATACATTTTTCCTATTTTATGTTTCATTTACAATTAAAAAAAATATATATATATTGGTAAGTATATATTATTTAATATATTTTTTAAAATGACATATTTTCGATATTTAAATATTTTTTGTTTTTAATAATTATATACGGCACAATATATTTTTCCGTTGAATAAAATATGCCTCTAAAATTAATTTGTATTTGCAAGTTGTATTAATATTTGAATTGATTGAATTAAGTTGTTATTTACAATAAACAAATAGACAAAAAAGAAAAAAAAAATTGGGAGTGATCATCCCCGTGTGCGCATGGGGAGAGTGATCCTTCCCGTGCGCGCACGGGGAGAGGAAAACTCCTCGTGCGCTCACGGGGAGTTGTTACGGAGAGGAGGAGAATTTTTTTTTTTTTTTTTTTCAAGTCAATTTGATGGAATTCAATTAATCAAAATATTAATTCAATACGTAAATATAAAATATTTATTACAGGAAATTTGAATAGTATATTTAGTTAACAAATAGTATATAATCTTTAAAAATCATAGTAACAAAATTATTATGTAGATAATTTTAATTTAAATAGCATACATTTTTCCTATTTTATGTTTCATTTACAATTAAAAAAAAAAATTATTGTCCCGTATAATAATTGGTAAGTATATATTATTTAATATATTTTTTAAAATGACATATTTGCGATATTTAAATATTTCGTTTTTAGTTAAAATTCAAAACAAACTTACTTTATTACCTTAAATTGGTAAGTTAAATATAAAAACAATAATAAGCATATAATAATTCATCCAACAATTCAATCAATGAAAATATTAATTCAATATGTAAATACAAAATATTTATTACATTATTAAATTTGAGAAGTTTATTTATTTGACAGATTGTATTAATATATTATTAAGCCAAGGAATTTTAGTTGGAATGCCACACATTTTAATTATTATTTAATAGCTAATGTATCAAAAAAAATCTGCTCTATTTAAATTAAAATTTTTGGCATAAATGAATTTTTTATAAACAATATATTTTTTCGTTCGATAAAATATGCCTCTAAAATTAATAGCTATCGTATCAAAAAAGTTCATGTCCTGATTAAATTAAAATTATTTGGAATAACAATATAATTTTTTAAGTTCATGTCCTGATTAAATTAAAATTGTTTGGAATAATAATATGATTTTTTAAAATTTATATATTGTACGCTAAATACATATTTACAAATTGTATTAATATTTGAATTGATTGAATTAAGTTGATATTTACGAAAAAAAAAAAAAAAAGGATACAGATGGAATTTTACCCGTGAGCCGTGCGCGCACGGGGAGTTGCTTTCTCCCCGTGCGTGCACGAGGAGTCTCCCTTGGTTATGCAATTTGATTTCATCTATCTCGCCGGCAAACTCTCCTACCCTCGCTTCCAATCTTCTTCCCTTTCTCCATAATCATACAAAACCAAACCCTAAGACGAAGAAGATGGCAAAATCTAAGAAGCAAGATCAGACCCATGCCGTGGCTTCGGGAAATTTTCCAGATGAACACTTTGTTGTTGAAAGCGGGAGGGCGGCTCTGGAGTATTTGGGTTGGATGAAGGACCCGTCGCAGCTTGTCTCCTGTCAATTCTTGGAAGCCTGTTTTACCTTTCGTGGTTTTAGGTAAACAAGAAGTTTTTCTTATTTTCTCTTCATAAGTTTCCCATCATAGATAAGTGTAAAACATCAAATGAGGCCTATACGTCAATTTTTTCATCTCCCCTCATTCCCACATACTTAACAGTGAAGAGAAATGGAGGACTCCTATCTTTGTGAACAGAAAATAGATCCTTAGTTCTTTCCTTTCCTCTCATTTTACTCGTACCAGAAGGCTTATAAGGGACTTAATTGGGTTTTGTTCTTTTAAGCTAGATTGACAGTACTTGCTCCAAGTATATTGAGTTTTAGGTAGAGGTTTGGAAAAGGAGGATGATCTTTTATTTCATACAAGAAAGATAAGCCTATTTTTCTGTCCTTTGTTACGAAGGATAGAACACGGCAGAGATTGAACTTTTTCTGCTGGTTTGAATTAAAATGCAAAACTTTAAAGGAAGGTAATTCATCTATTTTTTATTTGTTCCTATATTTTCGTCTTACCGAACAGTTTAAATCATTTCTATCTCCAATTTTCGATTCATCATTTTGTTCATTCCTAATTCCCCTGTACTAGACAGACCAGAACCTTTTGTATGGGAAATTGGGAGGTGAGGGGGAGCGGAAAGGTTCCAGGTTCTACTAATGGAATAACAGGTTTTTCATTTCAGGCCAATTCTGGTTGATAAAAATGACTGGTAAGCTCCTTGTACCAATTTCTTGTAGTAGACATATTGATTTCATCTATACGAACATAAAATTAAATGTATTTATATCGCGTATGTAATAATTTAATTGTTTATTTGTATATGGATTTCCAGGTTGTGATCTTTGCACTACATAAGAAATGTCACAAGGTAAATGCTCCAGATTGTAATCTGATTTAATTCCAATTTTAGTTGATTTCATATGTAAATGCTTCCTTTTAATAACCTTTGTTTGCAGTAGTTGAATTTTTGAAGAAAAAAAAATTACTCTTTGTGATGTGAGTAAATTTAGTGTTAATGTTGTTAAAGGTGGCAATGAATTGCCAAAGGCAGACCTGTATGATGATGCAATGGGGGATTTATCTTCACTTGTCACCAAATGTTGTTGTGCTGATGAGAGCAATAAAGGCGATCGGTTTGATTTATTATTTGATTATATCAATGTATCTTATCTTCTGCATCTTGTCTCATATGAAATCGATTTTTCAACTTATTGGTTCAGTTGCATCAATTGCAGTACTTATCAGACTTGTATCTTTTGTGAGAAAATATTCCTTATGCCACTTAAGAGCAGCCATGATATGAGTCAGGTATATGTAAAAATTAAAGGAATAGTTCCAACAATAACTACGTAAAAGCTTTGCTAATTGTCACTAAATGGAAGCCTGTATTCGAGGATTCGATTTAAGGAGTTCATGGATCAGTTCATGACATATTGACATACATTAAAACCTGTCATCTCACATTCATGTGTATATCTCATATCTGCAATTTCCTTCTTTCTGTTGGAAGAATTTCTATTTCTTTATGTTCATCGAGTACACAAATAAGATTAGGAAAGAACGCCACCGGAAGTAGTAGCTCAAAATGTCAAGTTTAAGGTTTTTCCTTAATGACCAACTTGAGTATTTTTTTTTCTACATTGGCCCTTTTTAGTTGTTATTCGGAAAGCACCTGTTTAACCTCATCACCTTTCTCGTATCATTTCCTCAGCGTCATCCCCCTCCTCCCCACCCTGCAACCATCTAGGTGCTAAGTCCACCCTAATTGCTGTGTGGAAAGGAGTATCAACTACGGTGTTATTAGAAGTTAAAGACATTTCTTGATGATTTAATTCAAATAGTGATCGTATCCTATTCCTTAGCTCCCACTGCCCTGAAAAGAAAAAAAAATTATGGTTCTTTTGCAATCGAGAAAATATTTCAATTCCTGAACATACCACAGAGCTTGAGAACAATGGAAGGTATTGTATTAGCTTCTTTTATTCTTTAAGATTTGATGTTGCTCTTAATTGCTTGTGAAAGCTAATACCATTCTTTGCAGGATGTTTGCTACCCACAATACTCAACCTATTAAATCAACAGCAATAGAAATGCCCCCAACCATTCCAAGTATGACTCACAATAGTTTTTTTCTTTTGCTGCTTTTACAGTCAATTCTGCAATGAGTTCTTTCTTTCTTAATGATGTAATAAAGAGTTTGAAAAGCTATATTTCTTGCATGTCATTTATCAGAGTCACGAAGCGGTGGCAAAATAAAAGTTGGAATCAATGGTTAGTTTAACAACTACATCTTTTTTCTTGAATGCACATTTTAAATGATATTTGATGTTTCATGCCTGTTATATTTTATCTCATTTGTCTTCTTAATATCATTTGGCTCTTTGGATCAAATCAATAGTTCTTTTTAATAATTATAAGATATTTGAACCTTTCAAGGTTTAGACATATTGGGCTGTTAGTTCTTCAAATAGCAACTTCCAGGTTTTATTTCCAAATGGAAGTTTTGGAACATGGATGGGACAAACGGAATTATAGAAAACTTGGGGACTCTATAAGAATTTAAATAGAAAAATAATTAAGAATTGGGCAATGTTGCTGGTTTGAACTGAAATAGTGAAACCCCACAGCAAATGACTAGCATTGATGCTGAGCAGTTTTGTCGCAAAGGCTTCGTCTGGGAAAAGGAGGTTTCAGAATGGCTTCAAAAAAAAAAAAAAACTTGGACAAATGCTTAAGGTTTCTACTATCAATTAAAGTTATTTCTGCACCTTCATATTAGCAAAATATACAACAATTGTACTAACCAGTTTGAATGAGTTTCATGGAATCTCTGGAACTGCTGGGGGCACTCTCCTTTTAAGGATGGTGAGTGTATATTTGGCAATGGTCTTTGGAGAAGCCTTCTCTTCGTGTTTAGCACCTGGAGTTACCGTGCTAGGTTTAAGTAGAATGCCTTCAAAGACAACATTGTTCTCTGCCAAGTAGTAGAAAACTTGTGACGAGATGAAATCCACCTACCCAAATGTTACTTCCATAGAATGAAATTGCCTAAGCAATAGTTGATAAAAGATTTTTATGGATACAATAGTTTACGTAACACCATAAACAATATAGAAATAGAAGACTTGACGGTTTTCAAGAGGTAATCCTGGAGTTTGTGACTCGTGATATTTTTTTAGGATTGCTGCAAGTGCTTGCGCGAATGATTCCCATTGGGAACTATAGAAGAGAAGTCTCTGTTTACTTGCTATTAAGTTCTCATGAAGTAAATAAAAAGCACAAGCAAGGGGCTACTTCTAAAATTAATTACAAGAATTCAATACTAATACGTATTTGCCTAATTAATTCTTGGTCTCTCTAGACATAATACAAGCTTCTATTTTTCTACTTGTTCACTCCAATACATTTCAATACATTCTCCTTGAAAGCTAATGTTGTGAAAATTCAAGAGTGGTGACCCTATCCTGGTTTAGAATTTCTGCATGATGAATACAAAAGCGTGTTCAACCTACCGCCCTCCAAATTCTAACACATCAGCTTCCAAGACTGTTCGTGTTAAAAAGTTTCTTTATATTAGAACAGTTGTAAGAACTTTAAGGGCAAGATTCTAAAGGCATAAGACATGCAGTGAGATGATGTGGTTAGCTTATATTACCTGACAGTTTATTGAATGATAAAGTTCAGTTGATTTATTATACTATTTTGAATTAGATTTTTGAAACTTTACGAATACACGTATGCTTACAAAGTAACTTAGAGTGTGTTTAGCCCCCATTTTGGGGAAATTTTAATTTTTGGAATAGTGATTGATGGAATAATGTGTGGTTAAAAAGAAGGAAATTTTTTTTATTTACGTGTAAGATTATTTTAATGAGAAATGTGTGGTTTAAAATGAGTACCGTAAAAAAAATAATGAGAAAAAAAGAAAAGAATGGGGCTCAAACATAGTCTTAATAATCACATTCTGATGAGCATACATCTTTGTCGGCAAGTTACAAAAAAAAGAAACAAAAGTTATCTTTAAAACAATCATAGCTAACATAAAACACTAACATCACCTTCGAAATATCACAACCCGTGCAACTGCACGGGTAAAAACTAGTGTATATATAAAACACTAAATTGTAAGATACGTTGATACTATGTTTGCACTCTATATTGCACGGGTAAAAACTAGTGTATATATAAAACACTAAATTGTAAGATACGTTGATACTATGTTTGCACTCTATAGCTAATAAAAATTGACTTCGATGATAGAAGAATATGAATTCTATACAATGATCATCACTATAATCAATTGGTGCAGGTACGATCATCGGTGCCAAAGTTGATTTTTGAATTATCTATATTCCATATAAGACGCGTTTCATGAATTGTATTTCATATAATTGGACGGTATACCACACCCGATTTATTTATATGAATTGTATTTCATAAAACTTGCATAATCAAAGGCTTGAATCCACTGAGGTGTCCAAATTTGTTCGGAATGAAGCTGTCAATCATGAACCAGAATACTACTGAAGAATCTCCCAAAGCCAAGGACACAGATGTTTTGATACCAATAATGGCGAGTCTCAGATTGAATAAATATCAAAGTAAAACACATTGCTTTCAAATCCATTAAGGGGATAATTCCCTTAGATCATGATCATCCAGTCATGAAAAACGAGTCACTTTTGATGTTCAAGCAACAATTGAAGACCAAAATATAATGACAAACTAGATCTTATTCTCAACAATTTGGAATTGAGAACCTTTTCAAAAGGTGCAAGTAAATAGTCGGCAGATTAAATGGCCTATATGATCTCCAGAGCCTGAAGAATGTCAGCCTTCAAGTCTTCCAAATCTTCGACTCCAAAACTGAAGCGCACTAGGTTGTCCATGATCCCATACTTGGCTCTATCCGACTGGGAAAGATCCCTGATTTGGAATAATGTACAACACGGAACAGGTTACCTACACTTTCAACTTATGCATTTACGCACACATGGAGCAAGAGAGAGATTCCACTGCTAAAAACTTGGTTGAATCTTATTAGGGGACAAGCACACAGCATCATCATAAACATCCAAAAATAAAAATCATTTCATACGTAACTTTTACATGTTCATTGAAGCCAGTTTCATTAAGGTAGTCAGTGTAACAGTTAATATATAGGTCTAATATGGAAATTTAAGTCCTTCAAATACGCAATACCGTACAATGAAAAAGAAGAATGGAACCTTCAAAACATTCCATTAATGATGTAAAGATGTCAACAAAACCATTAGTGGAGTGTGTACCACAAACACCCTCTGGATTTTCCCCATCGGAGAAACTAAATAATAAACCATAGAACCTCATGCTTGGAAGCATCTTAGTTGCAGCATTACTCTAGAAAAGGGTTTGAAGTGTATTAAGGGTTTGCGTTTATTAAACTGCATGCGCAATACCTATGCTATCAAACCTTTCATTTTATATGGTTCTGTTTGGGACAGCCTGGGCCGTGCTCTATCGAAATGTTATCCATCCCTTTCTAATGAAACAAGTGTTATGAAATATCTGGGTCAAGTGAGACAGTTTGGAAAAGTAACTATCCTACTCGCTTATCACACTTCAAAATGTAAACCATTAATTACCCAGCTCCATAACAGAAAAGGACATACCAATAAGACATGATTGCTGGTTGATCAACAATGCTTTCACAGCCTCCAAAGGATGGGGCTATATATGGAATTTTCAGTGCATCAACAAACTTTGCAGTTCTCAGGAGATCTCCGTCAACCTAATCAAAATTCACAATGATAAAGTTTTAGAGTAGTTGCTCAAAATAGAAATATATACAAGGGTTCCAGTTACAGCAATTTTATACTAACCTCAAAACTAACCACACCACCAAAACCATTCATTTGCTTCTTTGCAATGTGATGTTCTGGATGACTTGTCAAGCCTGGATAATAGACATGCCTAATCTGCAATTCATGCATGCTAGATATTACTTATTCCAGTATAAAAACTTGTCCATTTGCCACGAATTCTAGTAGTACTGTATATGTTTTCAAGGATGATAATCACATGTTTTATTGGTGAGTAAAACTATGAATCGTTGGTGCTTAATACTAACACAATACATATGTATAGGAAAAAAGTTATAACCAGTAAACTAGCAAAATAGACAAGTCATCACCTAAGGCATATAATACAGAAGCAGTTTTATGAGGGAATATTGTTAGTCATAAGATCCGAGGGACGGATTTTTAATGATGACATGCATATAGTTTCAGCAGTAAAGAGATGGACTCAAAAAGTAGCGTCGAGAGGGCTCAGGAAAGTGAATCATAAATTCTGACTTTCAATTGAATGAGAGCACGCTTGTGAAAAAAGAGAAAAGAATAAAAGAATTATCGATGACATTGAATGGGAGCATGCACTGAAACATCTGTTTTCATTTTTCTACATCTTATGTTCTCGGCTCATATTTGTTCCTATGATGTATTCCCATAAAGATTTTCCATAGAACTCCGTACAGTATTCCATTTCATTGATAAAACAGATCAATAATGTAAATTAATCACAACTCTTGAAAAATAGTTTTGTGAACCCAATGTGCAACTGAAATTTTCACCCCAAACAACCATACAAGAAATAATTATTCACGTTCAACAAGTTAATTGAATTAAGCTACTACTGGATGCAGGTTCAAATTTTGAACCCATCAACCTACCTTTGGATGTGCCTCTAAAACCTCGGCCATCCTCGATGCTGTAGAGTTTTGTTGCTGTACACGAAGATGCAGTGTCTTCATGCCTCTAATAATCAGATATGCGGCATTCTGATTTTTAAGGGAAAAAAGAAACAGAAAATCTAAGCATGCTTTGTTACTATATAAACTCAATTACAAATAAAGACAAGTCTTCAACAAAATAGTATTGCAAGATATAAGAAAAAATATAACACAGATATTGCTGCCAAAAGAATTTATAAATAAAGACTACTCACAGGATTAAGAGCACCGCCCAGTATATGATGCAAGTTACGAACTAATGAAATGAGCTTATCAGAACCACTAATACAACCAGCAAGAACCTGCAAAGGAAACGTAGGATATAGAACAAAACTGCACAAAAGTAACAATCATACAGTTTTTTAAAAATAGTGTAACCTAAATAAATCCATCAGACTACATACATCATTGTGACCCGCAATATATTTAGTTGCAGAGTGCAGAACAATATCAGCACCAAGAGCCAAGGCCTTCTGGTTGATAGGTGTCGCAAATGTCCCATCAATGATCACCAGGGCTCCTTTTTCATGACAAAGCTTTGAAACCCGCTCAATGTCAACACATCTCAGGAATGGATTGGTTGGAGACTCGGTAAAGAAAAGTGTCACCTGCATGGAAACAGTAATGACCTTTGCTCAATATTCCTCATGTTTTCATCACCATCACTTGAATCCAGACAAAAGAAAATGTATTAAGGAAACATTCTTCAATACTGACATTGTTCTTCTCTAATGCAGTCTCCAGAGCTCCAATATCTGCAGGGTCAATGACCGTGGCCTGCATGTAATTATAATAAGGAAGAATATCAAGACTTTGATGTTCCAAAGCCGATGCTCACAGTGCACTGTGTACCAACAATGAGTAGAGACTGTAACAGAAATAAACCTCTCTATCTCTATCTCTCTGTGTGTGTGTGTGGTAGGAACAATTGGGTGGTTGGAGCATATCATTCATATGCAAGGAAAATGTTACATTCACAAGAGCGATGCAATTGCATTAGAATAAATTATAAGCGAGAGTGAAGTAGACCAAAACAGACATATAGTATGATATAAGGCAGATGATTTGATTTTATTAAATCTTTTTGTAAATATAAGCAACTAGAATGGAGTGCAAATAGGTTTCATATAGTCAACTGCAAACATAAAGAGAACAAGGCTTACTATTTTGTTATTGAGTTGTAATTATATATTTGAAGGATAATACAACTCAAGAATCTAGTTGAAATTTAGATCCAAGTAATACGTTCTTGTTATTGCTGTTTCTTTTGTATCTATTGGTCCCAATTCCTTATTTTTTGAATGACTGTAATCAGGAACAATGGTTGGGTCAAGAAAGACCATACCGTGATTCCCATTTTGGGCAGAATAGTCTCAATAAATATCCTAGTCTTCCTGTAGCAGTCAGTGGTTGTCACAATGTGCCCACCAGCAGGAACCAGTGCCAACAACATGACAGTGCTAGCACACATTCCAGATGCCATCAACAGTGTTGATTCAGCTCCCTCGAGCGCACTGTTGCAGTTAGAAAATAAACATATTATGGCCGCGTATTATCTACTCAGTTTGTCTTGTAAATTGCATGCTAAAAGAGAAAAGTAATAGAAGATAGAACTGAAGTGACCTTATCTTCTCTTCCGCTACAATAGTAGTAGGATTTCCATAGCGTCCATATTCAAAACTTGCACGTCTTTTTTCCTGCCAACAGATCAAACCATGTCATATAATTTGTCCCAACCACCTGCTATTGTAGTAGTACAGAATATCTCCTCAAGGTAGTAGACATTTTTTCTTTTTTAATCCCGGTAGATTAGTGTTCCAAAAATAATTTCCATGGCGCAAACCTAAACTTAGGCAGGCACTTCCCAATCAATAAGCTTTTCTATTTACTAAGAATAAATATCATTCTCTGGAATCATTAATTGCCGTATTAAACAACCTTCTATACTCCATACCTTGAAATCAATGAGCTCAGAAGTTTTGTTGAAGAAATAAGCAGACGTGTTAACTACTGGGGTAGTTATTGCATCAGTAACTATACCGCGACCCAATCTTTCACCTGACCAAAATTTATAAGATTGCCATAAAACAGAATAATGCAGAAATGCATGCTTGTGCAAAGATCAGTAATATATTTGAATAATGCTACCTATACATAAAGAGTTTTATAAAGATTTACATAGGTAAGGTGTCAAAAAGTGAGAGAAAGTTTTTTTATTGAAGAAATTCTGACACATTAATATCTCACCACATCGTGCCTATATAACCATTATGTAAATTATTCACACAACTGAATAAATTTACAGTTTGAAAGATGAAAAAATATAGAGATGGGATGAGAAACATTAAAGGACATATCATTGTCGTACAGTACAAGATTCCACATACAGAGGTATGTTAAGACTCGAAATTGTTTTTGCTACGAGATAACTTACGCCTTCAACAGGCATTCTTTCATATCTTCGGGGTATAAAACATGCTCATAAACTAGGTAGAATTCATTGGCGTCATATACTTGACTCTGTAAAATTTATAACCAAAAGACATCACATTAGGCACATCACCACGTTTGATAATTACAAATACAAATCATGACTTGATATCCTTCTATCAGATAATACTAATAAATATATAATTACACCTTCCATCCCCTTTAACCTCTAAAAAATCTCTCAGGACACCTAATAAACTCATGCTCTCCTGAAGAAATGATATGGAGAAAAATGCAAAAATAAACATTTACATAATGCACATCAAATCCGTAAAAATAGCAGAATTAACGAGTAGTTTAGATAAAATATCCATATGTTAATAACTTACCGGCATGAATAGCGATGCTGCCATCAGAATTCAAAAAAGAAGCGTATTTCAAATGAGGCAAGTCCTCAAACTGTACATTTTTGCCATTAAAATGAGAGTTCTCCACCGCAGCGGTCACCTTCTCGACGCCAGTTTCAACCTCAACTGGCGCCATGGCGGCAGAGGCAGCTGCATCGACGGCCTTAGCCGCCGGCGTGAGTCCTGAGGCCTGCTGGTTATTCGACCACGAAGCCGCCACCACTTGAGCAACGCCGATGTTGCTGCAGTTCCTCCGAGCCTTGTTGCTCAGCTGCCGCACGAAGTTCGGCGGAAATCTGAAGATCAAAGAAGAAAGGCCGTACCCCACCGCCGCCTTTCCGATAACAAATTTGCTTCTTTCGCCAAAGGAAGGGACCTCAGGACGGGAGAAATCCGGATCTGTACGGCATTCGAAGGACGGAAAAGCCCTGGCAGTGGCACAGCTGGACACGGCCATTAGGGTTTGAAATGATTGACGAAGGTATGAGAAATCCTGAGGACGGTAAAGAACTTCCAGGATTTGATTCTCTCTCTACTTTTACTGGTACAGAAATCTCAATCTTTACAGGCTGGCGGTGTTGTCATTTTATTGAATGAAATATTTTTTATCATATTAATAAATTCTTTTTTTCAACCATACATTATTTATCAATTTACTATTTTAATATACACTCTTTTAAAATAATGTGACTCAAACAAGCTAATCTAATCGTGGTCAAGTTTTCTTAACCATATGCATTACCCATTTAGAATTTATTTGACTCTTTTGGAAGGCTTGGGTTTAAAGTTGGACTTTTTTGTCCACATGGACAAATATCATAGCCCCATAGCCCATGTTTGAGCTTCACTTTAGAAAAAGTATATTATTTTCAATCATACATAAGTTGATGATAGTTTATGTTAAATATATGGTTAAAAAATTATGAATTTTATAAAATGTGCGATTAAAATTAATTATTGACTTTAATTAAAATTTTAATCCATTTTTTAACAATAACAAGGGCTTAAATAGGATTATCAAATATTTTATGGTAAATTACTAGTATAACTCATACACAAGTCTTAAATTTTTCAATTATGGTACATGTAAATCATATTTTACATCAAATTTGACATCATATGAGATGATAGAAATTTGTACATTGATTTTAGCAATACTTTTTACAATCAATAGCCGATTTCATACACATGGTGGTGTTATCAATTAGCAGTGTACAATAAGCTTAATTCTAAATATTTATAGGCTTACAATTCTTTCACAAAGAAGTACATCTTTTTTTTTTTTTTTTTTTTTTTTCATTTTTCATTTTATAGGTTTTGTAATGAAAACTGAAAAGAATATGGTTTTGTCATATTTCCAACTCCATCCTCTTCGGAAGGATTTTAATTGCCCGAACACTAAGGGCCTGTCTGGGTCGGATTAAAATCTAATTTTAATCTAAATCAAAGTCAAATAATTAATATCAACCACATCTTTCATGAGTCCAACATCTTTTCAACCACACATTTCAAAAACTTTTATCACATTCCACTTAAAATCTGATTTTAATCTATACTAAACACCCTCTAATTTGTTGAGGATAAACGATGCAGTCCAAATTGTCCAGCATTCAATGCTTCTTATTAGCCTCATTGATTTTGAAGAATACTAAATTTTAAAAAATTTCCAAAGTTTTTGTACTAATTTTCCAAAAATAAATAACCAAATCATATAAAAAATATATATATAAATAGACTCAGAACTCTAAACCCTAATGAAAGAACAAGCATGCTACATTATCAGAAAAATTTGGCATTTTCCTTAACAGAATTCCACGTGACATTTTATTATTGAATTGTTTTAAAATCTTTTTAAAACAAAATTTTTTAATATTCTTTTATTGGGAGATTATGTAATTTATCCTCATATTTTATTTAAAATAGATTTTTATATGTTACTTGGCTTGGCTTGGCTCGCTTGACTAGAAGCATGCATGCCAAGCTATAATCATACAATAAGTACATCAAATTTTATCGGAAGATTTTTGACAGACAACATATGGCTAGAATTGATTGATAGACGGAGGGAGAGAAAAATTAGGCCAATGATCTGTGGCCACATTAGCATCGGTGAGAGTTCTGCCAAAAATTCCTTAATACTCGTGACCTTTTCCAACGCTGTCAGCACTTAGACCTGCTTGATATTTTTTTTATATTTTTTAGTTGGTGAACTTCATTTTATTCATACGTTTAATTTGACCTCGTAATTTTTATTCAAAAAATTGGATGAGAAGCATTAGCTTATAATCTCGAAAAGCTTCGTCAAACAAGGATTTAGTGTTTGTTTGACCCGAACGATATTGTCTTAACGACTTTTGACACAGTAACATCTGATATTATCGAAGTATGTCTGTCATTGTATAAGACATTATGATGACTCCAAACAAATGACCAATTCCACTACTGAACGTTAAAAATTAACTAGTGACACTTAGATAGTTATCCACGTGGAATCTCCCTAATATGTCTTCAATATTTTGTTCTCTAACAAAATATTCACGTATTCATTTAAGTGTCATTACACTTTAACTTGTAAGATTAACCACTTACTTCATAAGTAAAAAATGTCACACGTATGATTTATCAGTAATACCGATATATGTATTTCATTATTACTTACAATCACGAATGATTTGTATCTCACAATCACAACTTTATATGATTAATAAATTACTAAAACTTGAACATACAGACTCTATTATTTAATATAATTTATTAGAATTGTAATTTTAAAATAAATAATAGATATTGTCAAAATAAATAAATTAAACATGTTAAAAGTGTTTACAACCCAAATCAATTGGATTTAGGGCATAACACTTCTAATTTCAAGAGGTTTATAAATAATTATCCACCCCGTCATATGTATCACATAATATTCTGTGCATCAAACCTTATATTGACAAACATGATTATTATTTTCAACATCATTCTTCATTCAAGTAACTACCGAACACATTTTACTATTTTTTTCAACCCGTAATGTCGAGTAAATAAGAAAAACAAAATTAATTCCCCTTTTCACTTTTGAGTAACTAATAGTGAAGGGAAAAAAAAAAAAACAAAACTCCAGCTAGATATCCACTAGTTTTTGTCCCATATAATATAAAGACAAACTCCTTTTTGTATATTACTTTTTTTTCTTTTTGAATATTTAGGTCATGCTGAGCCCATTTTTCAAATTTCCCTTTTTATTTTTTTTCTTATTTTCGGTCATTTGTTTGATTCTTTTTAAATTAAAACTATTTATATCTCATACTCATTTTCAACTACACATTCACACAATTAAATACTCTAAATAAATTCAAAACTTTCCCTACTTCTTAGACACACATTCTCCAAAAAATCACTGTTCAAAATATTATTTTTTCTCATTTTTTATTTTTAGGGACCATCAAACATGACTCATTTTCAACAACACAATCTCTCAATAAAATAGTTTTAGACATACACCAAATTTTTTTTCTACTTTTTAACCACACAGGTTCAAAAAATCATTATTACAAAACTCATATATAAAAAAAAAAAAAAAAGAAGGAGGTTAAGGTTGTGTCTGGGAGAAATTCTCCCAAACAAAAATCAATTTTTGTGTCAAATCAACCGATCCCACTTCCTTGAAGACTTTCAGGTGTTGTACAAATTTTGAACAAAAAAAGGCTATTTTATCCTCATCATATGTGCAAGATTCTCTCACCTACATACTGAAAGGGGGTAAAATTGGGAAAGGGGTGTAAATGTGCTGATTATCTACTGCAAACATGTCAGATTTTGCCAATTAAAAAAGTCACAACAATAGCATTTTTGATGCCCAGCGGTCTAAATTATAATGTTCAGTGCGCCCAGACACACCCTAAATAAGAGCTTAGCTTTACACGGTGACAATGTCCAGATTCCCCCTACTAAATAGGTTTTGTCGTCCTATTCCCTAGGGCGGTCTTGTTTTATTTTATTTTGATTAATCAAATTAAGAGATTTGGATGCTAACAGTTTTGCTTGGTATAGATCATGATTGACATGTTTTTTTAATATTGTGTAATGTGGTACACAATTTTGTCATTAATTTTAACAATACTTAAAACAATCAATTCCTCGATTTTTACACGTCACGCAATGTCAACTATAATGTATACAGAATGTATGAGTAGGCCATGTGAAAGCATATAGGCCGTCAAAAAATTCATGAAGCATAGTAGACACCGACCTAGTTGAGCTGATCGTGTGTCTCGCCATAACAAAATGTGATTGGTGAACCGATGATCAATTTGTTGAATGATGAGCCTAGAATTTTGGTTTTTATAACTTTTATCAAAAGATTATTATATTACCGTCCAAAAGAAAAAAGCCACGAACTATTCTTGGAAGAAATATTTACACTACAAATGCTCATACTAAACTCGACCAAATGAAAGAATATTAGACAACCAATAAAATAAATCAAAAACCTAAATTTCTAGATTGAATTTTAATTAGGTTTCTATTTAGATCAACGTTGATTAATCTCTACATAATTGAAACTATTTATCACAATATATATATATATATATATATATATATATATATACCCCTATCCCCTGGGTCATCTTTGGTATCAGAGCCATTTATTTTAAAAGAAAACTCTGAATACTTGATCCATTTCAGTGCGTGTGTTGTACGGATTCGCTGGTTTAGCTTATTCCCGTAAAGCCTATAAAGCCGAGTGAGCGTTGGTTGGGTTGCTTGTCAATTGGCGAGGATTTCACTGCACACGTATTACGTTGGTATAGTATTCTCAGTCTATTTTATTTCAATGTCTTTTTTGTCTAATTGGTTAAGTAAGGGTAGTACTTCAAAAGAAGTGAATAATATGTCTAAATATTTTCAAGAAAATAATGAAAGTATTGATAAGAATGCTCCTTCTTCTTCAAATACTTTAGAATGTATTAATTCTAAAGAACTTCAAATTGCCCAGATTGAACAAACTCTTCAAAATTGGACTATTCCAAAGGTAGATAAGAAATCTATCTATGAAATAGGAAAATTTGATTTTACTCAAAATTATGTTATCAAAACTATGGAGGAAACTGTTCCTATTAGAGAACAGATGACTTCATTTGATTTACTCTCAAAAGAAAGTATTTTGTTGCATAGAAAGAAATTTCAATACATACATATTGGTTTGGTTCAAATTGCTGTCAAACCTTTGTTTCGACTTGGTCTTGACATTCCTGTTTGCATTACTTTAAGAGACAAAAGACTCTTAAAGTTTGAACATTCATTACTTTCAATGCTTGAATCAAATCTGGAAAGTGGTCCAGTATTTTCAAATTGTTATCCTAATTTTTCAATTAGTCTTCAAGATGGTGCTATTCTTCAAGCTCTCAACTTAAAAATTCAAACTAAGAATTTTGAAGTTGATAATCGTTCAAAAGCCTTTGCTTTAATATACCGAGTATATTATAAGCTTCTGAATACTCAACTCAATATTCGCGCTCTCAGATCTTCTCCTAGAGACGAAAGTCTTTTGGTAGAAGTAAATCCTTTACACTCAAATGTCATGATTCCAAAACGTGTACCTTGGAATCTTCAAGAAAAGTTTACGCATTGGGATTTTGAAAATGCTCAAAACCCGATTCCAACTCCGGTTAGAAATACTCCTCAAAATATTCTTTATTTTCCTGACGGCAGTATTAGAGTTAGTTTTGAAAGACCAAAACTTATCAGATCTGCTTCGTCAAGATCTAAATTTCAAAATTTTGAAACTTCTGAGGCTTCTGAGTCTCTTGATATTCCTCTTCATAGAAGACGAAATTCCACTTCTAAACTAAGAAATGTGAATTTTGCTCCTCAAGTTCCCAAGACTCAATATTCTGGAGAAAAAGAAGAATCTGAATTATCAGAATTTTCTTCTGATCCACAATCTCCCACTGTCTCTGACATGCTACCTCCTTCATTTGATTCCTCTCAGAGACTTTCGAATCAACTCAATGTTATTTCATCTTCTATTGATAGAAGAAGAGAATTCAAAAATGATCAAACTCCAGCTGTTAAAGCATTACGAAGAAATCTTCGTCAAATGTTTTCAAAAGAAGAACTTGAAGATTATTGGAAAGAATTTTTTGACTTTCCAGAAGATTTAAGTTTCTTTGATTGGGTTAATTTCAAAGTATTTAAGAAATTTCCAAAGAAAAAATCTGTTCAAACAAATTCTAAGAAGACGTGGATTCTTGCTTCAAAACAAATTGTTCAATCAGAACATCCACCTCTTCAAGAAATTATTTTTCCTCATGGAAAAGCTGAAGTTACAGCTTCTCCTTTCAAACAAGTTTCTGAAGAAAGAAGTATTAACAGTCCTGCTAAAGTCAGTGATGTTAAGAATCTTCAATCTCAGAATAATTTTACAAATATTGTTTTAAACTCGGTCTGTTCTCAACTTTCTAGAATTGAAAGCAATTCAGAAGTTGGACAGTCTTCCAAAGATAATTTTTCAAATTATAGAGAATTTTCAAAATCAAAATCTGAAGAAAAGAAACATGTTCCTCTTCTTTTCAAACCTATAGAGTCATCTCTTTCTCCAAAGCTGGGAAAAGATTTGAATTCTGAAAATAAAATTCTTGAAGAACTTACCAGACAATTTTCAAAATTAAGTTCATTTGCAAAAGATAATGTTAACACTGTCGATTCTTTTGAAAATTTAGAAAATCAATTTATTGAAGAAGAACCTCTTCAAGTTAATGCTTTAAAACACTTCAAATCTCAAAATCTACCTACTTTTTATCCCAGACCTTCTCATCCTGATCTTCTTTTAGAAGAAAGATCTTTTCAACAGTTTTCTGAAACATATTCCGGAAACGATTTTATCGAATGGAATATTGATAGGATGACTGAATTCCAGCTCCTTCAAACCCTTGAAAAAATGGCTGTCTGTTTATCAGCCTATATTGCAAAGGGTATTGATACAAAATCTGCCTGTAATAATTTAATTGTTGGTTTTACCGGACAATTAAAAGGATGGTGGAATTACTATCTTTCAGAAGATAATCGTCAAGAAATTCTTCAATCCTTCAAAATGGAAAACGGTAATCCAGTTTCTGACTGTTTTACTACTCTCGTTTATTCTATCATCAAACATTTCATTGGAACCCCTCAACTCATTCAAGATAGGTCTTCCGAGATCCTGATGAATCTTTCATGTCCAAAATTACATGATTTTAGATGGTATAAAGACATTTATCTATCTAGAGTTATGGTCCGTGAAGATTGTAACAATGAATTTTGGAAAGAAAAATTCATTTCTGGACTTCCAAAACTTTTTGCAGAAAAAGTCAGAAGTTCAATCCGAGCTCAAAATAATAATTCTATTCCTTTCAAAAACCTTACTTTTGGAGAATTAATTTGTTATATCAATAAAGAGGGACTTTCTCTTTGTAATGATATCAAATTAAAATCCATACTCAAAAATGACCAATTTGGCTCTAAGAAAGAACTTGGATCTTTCTGCGAGCAATACGGTTTTGAAAAGGTTGTTCCTCCTTCAAAAAATAAATCTAGGAATCCTTTACCCTTTTATAAAAAGAAATTTCGAAGAAAAGAAAAGGATTCATCTTTTCAAAAACCCAGATTTCAAAAGAAGTTTCAAAAAAGAAACCCAAGATTTCAAAATATCACCAAAGCTACTTGTTACAAATGCCATCAAAAGGGACATTATTCCAATAAATGCCCACTCCAAGGAAAGATTAATAATCTTCAAATTGATGAAGATGTTAAACTTCAACTCTTGAATCTCCTTAATTCTGAATCAGAGCATTCATCTGATTTTGAAATTGAAGAAATTCATCAAAATCAAGAGGATTCTGATTTTGAATCAGATTCATCCTCTTCAAATTACTCTTCTCAAAGCAAAACATTCTGTGGTTGCAAAACTATAAACGTTCTTACTAGAGAAGAAGAACTCATTCAAGATATAGTTGATCAAATTCAAGATCCTCAGCTAAAGAATAAATTTTCTCAGCTCCTTCCTTCAAATAAACCACAAGCTCAAATTTTTGATATGAAAAATGTCTATTCACGATTTCGTCAAGAGACATCGTCTTCAAAATCTACTGATTCTGATCTTAAATCAGAAATCAATTCTATGAAATCTGATATTTCTTCCCTCCAACGACAAGTTCAAGATATCAAATTTGAAGTTGCTTTTCTCAAAACTTCAAATTTACGCGAACCTGATACTAGTTCATCTGGCCATTCGGACAGTGATAGTGAACTAGAATATCTCAAACAATACGATCATCCTTCTACCCCTATCAATCAAACTGAACAAGAAAAGGTTAATGTTATTAACCGCATTCAACTTCAGAAATGGTACTGCAATATGACTATAGTTGTTGATAAAACTTTTAAATTAACAACTAGAGTTCTTATTGATTCCGGTGCTGATCAAAATTGCATTAGAGAAGGTTTAATTCCTACAAAATATTTTGAAAAAACTACTGAGCGTCTTTTTGGCGCTAGTGGTAAAAAATTAAATATTCAATATAAACTTTCAAAAGCCCATGTTTGTAACTCAAACATTTGTTTCAAAAATATTTTTTATCTTGTTAAAGATTTGGATCAACAAGTTATTCTAGGAACTCCTTTCATTGTCCAAATATATCCTTTTCAGGCCTCAGCTAAAGGATTGAAAACTCAAGTTTTTGGACAAGAATTGTTCTTCAAATTTACTGATCCACCTTCTTCTAGAGAAGTTCTTTCTCTGAAAGAAGCTTCAGTTTCTCAACTTATTAGCAATATAAATTTCAAAAAGCAACATATTTTATTTCTCAAAGATGAAATTAAATTTCAAAGAATTGAAAGTCAGTTACAAGAAACTTTGAATAAAGAAAAAATTTCCAGTTTTTTCTCCAAATTCGAGAAAGAAATATGTTCTACTATTCCTAATGCTTTTTGGAATAGAAAGAAGCATATTATTTCTCTTCCCTATACTCCTGACTTCCTTGAAATCAATATTCCTACAAAATCAAGGCCTATTCAAATGAATAAGGAAATACTTGAATTTTGTACAAAAGAAATCAAAGATTTGCTTGAAAAAGGTCTCATCAGACCTAGCAAATCTCCCTGGAGTTGTTCAGCTTTCTATGTACTCAATCAAGCTGAAATTGAACGAGGAGCTCCAAGACTCGTTATCAATTACAAACCTCTCAATTCTGCTCTTCAATGGATCCGATATCCCCTTCCTCAAAAGAGAGATCTACTCAATAGATTATCTCAATCTATAATTTTTTCAAAGTTCGATCTCAAATCTGGTTTCTGGCAAATTCAAATTAAAGAAGAGGACCGTTACAAAACCGCATTTAATGTTCCTTTCGGACAATACGAATGGAATGTTATGCCTTTTGGTCTCAAAAATGCTCCTTCTGAATTCCAAAAAATCATGAATGACATTTTCAATCCTTATCAAAATTTTATTATCGTTTATATTGATGATGTTTTAATCTATTCTAATAGTTTAGAACAACATTTCAAACATTTGGGCATTTTCTTTAAAGTTATTAAAAACAATGGACTTGCCATCTCGGCTAAGAAAATTGTTCTTTGTCAAACAAAAATTAGATTTCTTGGACATAATATTTTCCAAAATACTATTATTCCTATTCAAAGAAGTTTAGATTTTACTGATAAATTTCCTGATCAAATTATTGATAAGACATCACTTCAACGATTTCTTGGATGCGTTAATTATGTCTCCGACTTTATTAAAAGTAGTAGACTTATTTGTGCACCTCTTTTTCAAAGGCTACACAAAAATCCAAAACCTTGGGGGGATGAGTGTACGAGTGCAATTCAAAGTATCAAAAAAGCAGTCAAAAGTATCCCATGCCTTTCAATTATTGATCCCACAGCTAATCTTATTGTCGAGACTGATGCATCAGACATAGGATTCGGTGGAGTATTAAAGCAAATACCTCAAAAGTCTCAAACTGAACAGTTAGTCAGATACTATTCTGGTATTTGGACTGGACCTCAAATTAACTATTCTACTATCAAAAAAGAAATTCTTTCAATAGTTCTTTGTGTTTCTAAATTTCAAGACGATTTGATCAATAAGACTTTTGTCTTAAAAACTGATTGCAAAGCCTCAAAAGATGTCAAAAATCTTGTTTCAAAGCAAATCTTTGCTAGATGGCAGGCTATTTTGTCCTGTTTTGATTTCAAAATTCTATTTATACCAGGAAAAGAAAATGTTCTTGCAGACTTCCTCACAAGAGAGTTTCTTCACTCAAAGAGAGAAATTTCGAGTGAAAGTAAGGACACTCAAAAGAGAGAGCAAGAGTAGTTTATACCACAATTGATTGGTATAATCAAGTTTTGGAAGAAATGGCTTCTTCCTCATCCTTTTCTTCTTCAAAGAAAAATAAAAATACCCCTTCAATCTCTTCAAAAACATCCTTGTCAAATAAATTCTCGGTTTTTGAAGAAAAACCCAAAAAACCCCATACTCCTGAAAAACCATCAAATTACAAAAAAGCTGTTCAAAGTGAAAAGGAAAAAATTCCAGAGATCAATCCCAGATCGTTTCAATATTTTACAAAAAATATTCAAGAAAATATTGTTACTATGGAACCTTCATGGGTCGAAAAATATTTAGATTTATCTCAATGTATTTCTGATATTTTTCCTCCAAACTTTTTCTTTCTTCCATATACAATTCAAAAATCTCGTGAGTTTTATGAAAAGATCCTTTTGAAAACAGGATCTGCTGTTATTACTCACACCTTCAATAAACAAAAACCTCAATATATTGATTTCTCAAAAATTTCAATTGTTAAAGTGTTGTCACTCGAAGACTGGGGGCAACCTTCTTGGAAAGAAAAGAAAATGAACCTCTCAAAAGGTGAAGATTTTTCTTCTCATTTCAATTTTCTTGACTATCAAGATGCTTGGTTTAAGATTTTCTTTCTTAGACCAGTTGATCATTCTTGGTTCATTCTTTTTCACCAAGCATGTCAAAATATTTTTCCAAAATGGTTTCAAAATTGGTTTGAATATTTTGGTCTTGAAGAAAATATCTTACCCAGTCTTCCTCTTCAAGGATTCAAACACTTCAAAGATGAGGCTAAAACACTTTTAACGCCTCAAGAAAACATTCTTTTTCAATTTACCTACAATTTTAGAGTCTCATGGATTTTTTGTTGGGACTTTTTAATTGTTCAAAATTACGATACTATTCAAAAGAAGACAGATCAATATTCTCCAAAAAGAATTGTGAGGAGATTCAAAATTAAATGGTGGTCAAAATTCCATGAAACAAATTGCTGTCCAAATGCCATTAATTCATGGATCCAACTTCAAAAGAAAAACGAATTCCCTCAAATTTCCAAGAAAAATGATGAAGTACAAGCTGATTTTCTGGCAGAGAAAAGCAGGCTCATTGCCCTTCTCGCACAATGTACAGAACCTGCCGAAATGGCCATTTTAGCAGAAAAGATCTCTTCTCTCGCAGAAAATGCGTCAAAGGCCTCTGTTCAAGATACCTCTTCTGAAGAAAGTTCAGAAGCAGATTTTGATGATCAATTTCAAAATGGAGATGACTGCTATGGAATTGATTTAGACGCAGCCATTGAAGATGAAGAAATTCTCAAAACTCAAAGACTCAAATGACTAAATGGACCCAGTTACCTTGCCGAATTAAGGAATTACCGGATCCATCATTCAAGATTAATCCTTTCAAAGATGATGTCTTGACAAAAGGACAAATAACTTTAATTAAAGATAAACTTTTGAAAAAGAATTCAATCCTTTTTCTAAAGTAACTTTATTAAAGATACTTTTGTCATTTCAAACTTTCGGCTGAAGATGAAGACAAAACACTATTCCTACTTTTGGAAAAGTAGTCGACATCTACTGTTCAATCAAGAAAAGTTCAAAGATTCTTTTTACTTTTCATTCTTTAAATTCATTGTTTTCCTTCATTGTAAGGCAGAACTAATTTAGCCACAAGTTAGATTTCTCTCTGCAAGTTCAATATTCTTGTATCAATAAAATCTTTATCTTCTTCATTTTCTTTTGCAATATTTTTTCAAATTATTCTCTTCTTGTGAAGCCCCTATCCCCTGGGTCATCTTTGGAATATTTTTTCAAATTATTCTCTTCTTGTGAAGCCCCTATCCCCTGGGTCATCTTTGGAAAGATGACCCAGGGGATAGGGGCTTCACAAGAAGAGAATAATTTGAATAAATATTGCAAAAGAAAATGAAGAAGATAAAGATTTTATTGATACAAGAATATTGAACTTGCAGAGAGAAATCTAACTTGTGGCTAAATTAGCTCTGCCTTACAATGAAGGAAAACAATGAATTTATAGAATGAAAAGTAAAAAGAATCTTTGAACTTTTCTTGATTGAACAGTAGATGTCGACTACTTTTCCAAAAGTAGGAATAGTGTTTTGTCTTCATCTTCAGCCGAAAGTGTGAAATGACAAAAGTATCTTTAATAAAGTTACTTTAGAAAAAGGATTGAATTCTTTTTCAAAAGTTTATCTTTAATTAAAGTTATTTGTCCTTTTGTCAAGACAGCATCTTTGAAAGGATTAATCTTGAATGATGGATCCGGTAATTCCTTAATTCGTCAAGGTAACTGGGTCCATTTAGTCATTTGAGTCTTTGAGTTTTGAGAATTTCTTCATCTTCAATGGCTGCGTCTAAATCAATTCCATAGCAGTCATCTCCATTTTGAAATTGATCATCAAAATCTGCTTCTGAACTTTCTTCAGAAGAGGTATCTTGAACAGAGGCCTTTGACGCATTTTCTGCAAGAGAAGAGATCTTTTCTGCTAAAATGGCCATTTCGGCAGGTTCTGTACATTGTGCGAGAAGGGCAATGAGCCTGCTTTTCTCTGCCAGAAAATCAGCTTGCACTTCATCATTTTTCTTGGAAATTTGAGGGAATTCGTTTTTCTTTTGAAGTTGGATCCATGAATTAATGGCTTTTGGACAGCAATTTGTTTCATGGAATTTTGACCACCATTTTATTTTGAATCTCCTCACAATTCTTTTTGGAGAATATTGATCTGTTTTCTTTTGAATAGTATCGTAATTTTGAACAATTAAAAAGTCCCAACAGAAAATCCATGAGACTCTAAAATTGTAGGTAAATTGAAAAAGAATGTTTTCTTGAGGCGTTAAAAGAGTTTTAGCCTCATCTTTGAAGTGTTTGAATCCTTGAAGAGGAAGACTGGGTAAAATATTTTCTTCAAGACCAAAAAATTCAAACCAATTTTGAAACCATTTTGGAAAAGTATTTTGACATGCTTGGTGAAAAAGAATAAACCAAGAATGATCAACTGGTCTAAGGAAAAAGATTTTAAACCAGGCATCTTGATAGTCAAGAAAATTGAAATGAGAAGAAAAGTCTTCACCTTTTGAGAGGTTCATTTTCTTTTCTTTCCAAGAGGGTTGTCCCCAGTCCTCGAGTGACAACACTTTAACAATTGAAATTTTTGAGAAATCAATATATTGAGGTTTCTGTTTGTTGAAGGTGTGAGTAATGACTGCAGATCCTGTCTTCAAAAGGATCTTCTCATAAAACTCACGAGTTTTTTGAACTGTATTTGGAAGAAAGAAAAAGTTTGGAGGAAGAATATCAGAAATACATTGAGATAAATCTGAATATTTTTCGACCCATGAAGGTTCCATAGTAACAATATTTTCTTGAATATTTTTTGTAAAATATTGAAACGATCTGGGATTGATCTCTGGAATTTTTTCCTTTTCACTTTGAACAGCTTTTTTGTAATTTGATGGTTTTTCAGGAGTATGGGGTTTTTTGGGTTTTTCTTCAAAAACCGAGAATTTATTTGACAAGGATGTTTTTGAAGAGATTGAAGGGGTATTTTTATTTTTCTTTGAAGAAGAGAAGGATGAGGAAGAAGCCATTTCTTCCAGAACTTGATTATACCAATCAATTGTGGTATAAACTACTTTTGCTCTCTCTTTTGAGTGTCCTTACTTTCACTTGAAATTTCTCTCTTTGAGTGAAGAAACTCTCTTGTGAGGAAGTCTGCAAGAACATTTTCTTTTCCTGGTATAAATAGAATTTTGAAATCAAAACAGGACAAAATAGCCTGCCATCTAGCAAAGATTTGCTTTGAAACAAGATTTTTGACGTCTTTTTGAAGAACATCTTTTGAGGCTTTGCAATCAGTTTTTAAAACAAAAGTTTTATTGATCAAATCGTCTTGAAATTTAGAAACACAAAGAACTATTGAAAGAATTTCTTTTTTGATAGTTGAATAGTTAATTTGAGGTCCAGTCCAAATACCAGAATAGTATCTGACTAACTGTTCAGTTTGAGACTTTTGAGGTATTTGCTTTAATACTCCACCGAATCCTATGTCTGATGCATCAGTCTCGACAATAAGATTAGCTGTGGGATCAATAATTGAAAGGCATGGGATACTTTTGACTGCTTTTTTGATATTTTGAATAGCACTCGTACACTCATCCCCCCAAGGTTTTGGATTTTTGTGTAGCCTTTGAAAAAGAGGTGCACAAATAAGTCTACTGCTTTTAATAAAGTCGGAGACATAATTAACGCATCCAAGAAATCTTTGAAGTGATGTTTTATCAATAATTTGATCAGGAAATTTATCAGTAAAATCTAAACTTCTTTGAATAGGAATAATAGTATTTTGGAAAATATTATGTCCAAGAAATCTAATTTTTGTTTGACAAAGAACAATTTTCTTGGCCGAGATGGCAAGTCCATTATTCTTAATAATTTTAAAGAAAATGCCCAAATGTTTGAAATGCTGTTCTAAACTATTAGAATAGATTAAAACATCATCAATATAAACAATAATGAAATTTTGATAAGGATTAAAAATATCATTCATGATTTTTTGGAATTCAGAAGGAGCATTTTTGAGACCAAAAGGCATAACATTCCATTCGTATTGTCCGAAAGGAACATTAAATGCTGTTTTATATCGGTCTTCTTCTTTAATTTGAATCTGCCAGAAACCAGATTTTAAATCAAATTTTGAAAAAATGATGGATTGAGATAATCTATTGAGCAGATCTTTCTTTTGAGGAAGGGGATAACGGATCCATTGGAGAGTAGAATTAAGGGGTTTGTAATTGATAACGAGTCTTGGAGCTCCTCGTTCAATTTCAGCTTGATTGAGTACATAGAAAGCAGAGCAACTCCAGGGAGATTTGCTAGGTCTGATGAGACCTTTTTCAAGCAAATCTTTGATTTCTTTTGTACAAAATTCAAGTATTTCCTTATTCATTTGAATAGGTCTTGATTTTGTAGGAATATTGATTTCAAGGAAGTCAGGAGTATAAGGAAGAGAAATAATATGCTTCTTTCTATTCCAAAAAGCATTAGGAATAGTAGAACATATTTCTTTCTCGAATTTGGAGAGAAAACTGGAAATTTTTTCTTTATTCAAAGTTTCTTGTAACTGACTTTCAATTCTTTGAAATTTAATTTCATCTTTGAGAAATAAAATATGTTGCTTTTTGAAATTTATATTGTTAATAAGTTGAGAAACTGAGGCTTCTTTCAGAGAAAGAACTTCTCTAGAAGAAGGTGGATCAGTAAATTTGAAGAACAATTCTTGTCCGAAAATTTGAGTTTTTAATCCTTTAGCTGAGGCCTGAAAAGGATATATTTGGACAATGAAAGGAGTTCCTAAAATAACTTGTTGATCTAAATCTTTAACGAGATAGAAAATATTTTTGAAACAAATATTTGAGTTACAAACATGGGCTTTTGAAAGTTTATATTGAATATTCAATTTTTTACCACTTGCACCAAAAAGACGCTCAGTAGTTTTTTCAAAATATTTTGTAGGAATTAATCCCTCTCTAATGCAATTTTGATCAGCACCGGAATCAATAAGAACTCTAGTTGTTAATTTAAAAGTTTTATCAACAACTATAGTCATATTGCAGTACCATTTCTGAAGTTGAATGCGGTTAATAACATTAACCTTTTCTTGTTCAGAAAGAGCTTGATTGATAGGGGTAGAAGGATGATCATACTGTTTGATAAGTTCAAGTTCACTGTCACTATCGGAATGACTAGATGAACTATTTTCAGATGCACGTAAATTTGAAGTTTTGAGAAAAGCAACTTCAAATTTGATATCTTGAACTTGTTTTTGGAGGGAAGAAATATCAGACTTCATAGAATGGATTTCCGATTTAAGATCAGAATCAGTAGATTTTGAGGATGATGTCTCTTGACGAAATCGTGAATAGACATTTTTCATATCAAAAATTTGAGCTTGAGGTTTATTTGAAGGAAGGAGCTGAGAAAATTTATTTTTCAGCTGAGGATCTTGAATTTGATCAACTATATCTTGAATAAGTTCTTCTTCTCTAGTTAGAACGTTTATAGTTTTGCAACCACAAACTTGTTTACTTTGAGAAGAGTGATTTGAAGAGGATGAATCTGATTCATAATCAGAATCCTCTTGATTTTGATGAATTTCTTCAATTTCAAAATCAGAAGAATGGTCTAATTCAGAATTAAGGAGATTCAAGAGTTGAAGTTTAACATCTTCATCAATTTGAAGATTATTAATCTTCCCTTGAAGTGGACATTTATCGGAATAATGTCCTTTTTGATGGCATTTGTAACAAGTAACTTTGGTTGTATTTTGAAATCTTGGGTTTCTTTTCTGAAATTTCTTTTGAAATCTAGGTTTCTGAAAAGATGAATCCTTTTCTTTCCTTCGAAATTTTTTTCTATAAAAAGGTAAAGGATTTTTAGCTTTATTTTTTGAAGGAGGAACAACCTTTTGAAAACCATATTGCTCACAGAAGGATCCAAGTTCTTTCTTAGAACCAAATTGGTCGTTTTTGAGTTTGGATTTTAATTTGATATCATTACAAAGGGAAAGACCCTCTTTATTGATATAACAAATTAATTCTCCAAAAGTAAGGTTTTTGAAAGGAATAGAATTATTATTTTGAGCTCGGATTGAACTTCTAACTTTTTCTGCAAAAAGTTTTGGAAGTCCAGAAATGAATTTTTCTTTCCAAAATTCATTGTTACAATCTTCACGGACCATAACTCTAGATAGATAAATGTCTTTATACCATCTAAAATCATGCAATTTTGGACATGAAAGATTCATCAGAATCTCGGAAGACCTATCTTGAATGAGTTGAGGGGTTCCAATGAAATGTTTGATAATAGAATAAACAAGAGTAGTAAAACAGTCAGTGACTGGATTACCATTTTCCATTTTGAAGGATTGAAGAATTTCTTGACGATTTTCTTCAGAAAGATAGTAATTCCACCATCCTTTTAGTTGACCGGTAAAACCTATAATTAAGTTATTACAGGCAGATTTTGCATCAATACCCTTTGCAATATAGGCTGATAAACAGACAGCCATTTTTTCAAGGGTTTGAAGGAGCTGGAATTCAGTCATCCTATCAATATTCCATTCGATAAAATCGTTTCCGGAATATGTTTCAGAAAACTGTTGAAAAGATCTTTCTTCTAAAAGAAGATCAGGATGAGAAGGTCTGGGATAAAAAGTAGGTAGATTTTGAGATTTGAAGTGCTTTAAAGCATTAACTTGAAGAGGTTCTTCTTCAATAAATTGATTTTCTAAATTTTCAAAAGAATCGACAGTGTTAACATTATCTTTTGTAAATGAACTTAATTTTGAAAATTGTTTGGTAAGTTCTTCAAGAATTTTATTTTCAGAATTCAAATCTTTTCCAAGCTTTGGAGAAAGAGATGATTCTATAGGTTTGAAAAGAAGAGGAACAGGTTTCTTTTCTTCAGATTTTGATTTTGAAAATTCTCTATAATTTGAAAAATTATCTTTGGAAGACTGTCCAACTTCTGAATTGCTTTCAATTCTAGAAAGTTGAGAACAGACCGAGTTTAAAACAATATTTGTAAAATTATTCTGAGATTGAAGATTCTTAACATCACTGACTTTAGCAGGACTGTTAATACTTCTTTCTTCAGAAACTTGTTTGAAAGGAGAAGCTGTAACTTCAGCTTTTCCATGAGGAAAAATAATTTCTTGAAGAGGTGGATGTTCTGATTGAACAATTTGTTTTGAAGCAAGAATCCACGTCTTCTTAGAATTTGTTTGAACCGATTTTTTCTTTGGAAATTTCTTAAATACTTTGAAATTAACCCAATCAAAGAAACTTAAATCTTCGGGAAAGTCAAAAAATTCTTTCCAGTAATCTTCAAGTTCTTCTTTTGAAAACGTTTGCCGAAGATTTCTTCTTAATGCCTTAACAGCAGGAGTTTGGTCATTTTGGAATTCTCTTCTTCTATCAATAGAAGATGAGATTACATTGAGTTGATTTGAAAGTCTCTGAGAAGAATCAAATGAAGGTGGTAACATGTCAGAGACGGTGGGAGATTGTGGATCAGAAGAAAATTCTGATAATTTAGATTCTTCTTTTTCTCCAGAATATTGGGTTTTTGGAACTTGAATTTGATCAACTATATCTTGAATAAGTTCTTCTTCTTTAGTTAGAACGTTTATAGTTTTGCAACCACAAACTTGTTTACTTTGAGAAGAGTGATTTGAAGAGGATGAATCTGATTCATAATCAGAATCCTCTTGATTTTGATGAATTTCTTCAATTTCAAAATCAGAAGAATGGTCTGATTCAGAATTAAGGAGATTCAAGAGTTGAAGTTTAACATCTTCATCAATTTGAAGATTATTAATCTTTCCTTGGAGTGGACATTTATTGGAATAATGTCCTTTTTGATGGCATTTGTAACAAGTAACTTTGGTTGTATTTTGAAATCTTGGGTTTCTTTTCTGAAATTTCTTTTGAAATCTAGGTTTCTGAAAAGATGAATCCTTTTCTTTCCTTCGAAATTTTTTTTCTATAAAAAGGTAAAGGATTTTTAGCTTTATTTTTTGAAGGAGGAACAACCTTTTGAAAACCATATTGCTCACAGAAGGATCCAAGTTCTTTCTTAGAACCAAATTGGTCGTTTTTGAGTTTGGATTTTAATTTGATATCATTACAAAGGGAAAGACCCTCTTTATTGATATAACAAATTAATTCTCCAAAAGTAAGGTTTTTGAAAGGAATAGAATTATTATTTTGAGCTCGGATTGAACTTCTAACTTTTTCTGCAAAAAGTTTTGGAAGTCCAGAAATGAATTTTTCTTTCCAAAATTCATTGTTACAATCTTCACGGACCATAACTCTAGATAGATAAATGTCTTTATACCATCTAAAATCATGTAATTTTGGACATGAAAGATTCATCAGGATCTCGGAAGACCTATCTTGAATGAGTTGAGGGGTTCCAATGAAATGTTTGATAATTGAATAAACAAGAGTAGTAAAACAGTCAGTGACTGGATTACCATTTTCCATTTTGAAGGATTGAAGAATTTCTTGACGATTTTCTTCAGAAAGATAGTAATTCCACCATCCTTTTAGTTGACCGGTAAAACCTATAATTAAGTTATTACATGCAGATTTTGCATCAATACCCTTTGCAATATAGGCTGATAAACAGACAGCCATTTTTTCAAGGGTTTGAAGGAGTTGGAATTCAGTCATCCTATCAATATTCCATTCGATAAAATCGTTTCCGGAATATGTTTCAGAAAACTGTTGAAAAGATCTTTCTTCTAAAAGAAGATCAGGATGAGAAGGTCTGGGATAAAAAGTAGGTAGATTTTGAGATTTGAAGTGTTTTAAAGCATTAACTTGAAGAGGTTTTTCTTCAATAAATTGATTTTCTAAATTTTCAAAAGAATCGACAGTGTTAACATTATCTTTTGCAAATGAACTTAATTTTGAAAATTGTCTGGTAAGTTCTTCAAGAATTTTATTTTCAGAATTCAAATCTTTTCCCAGCTTTGGAGAAAGAGATGACTCTATAGGTTTGAAAAGAAGAGGAACATGTTTCTTTTCTTCAGATTTTGATTTTGAAAATTCTCTATAATTTGAAAAACTGTCTTTGGAAGACTGTCCAACTTCTGAATTGCTTTCAATTCTGGAAAGTTGAGAACAGACTGAGTTTAAAACAATATTTGTAAAATTATTCTGAGATTGAAGATTTTTAACATCACTGACTTTAGCAGGACTGTTAATACTTCTTTCTTCAGAAACTTGTTTGAAAGGAGAAGCTGTAACTTCAGCTTTTCCATGAGGAAAAATAATTTCTTGAAGAGGTGGATGCTCTGATTGAACAATTTGTTTTGAAGCAAGAATCCATGTCTTCTTAGAATTAGTTTGAACAGATTTTTTCTTTGGAAATTTCTTAAATACTTTGAAATTAACCCAATCAAAGAAACTTAAATCTTCGGGAAAGTCAAAAAATTCTTTCCAGTAATCTTCAAGTTCTTCTTTTGAAAACGTTTGCCGAAGATTTCTTCTTAATGCCTTAACAGCAGGAGTTTGGTCATTTTGGAATTCTCTTCTTCTATCAATAGAAGATGAGATTACATTGAGTTGATTTGAAAGTCTCTGAGAAGAATCAAATGAAGGTGGTAACATGTCAGAGACGGTGGGAGATTGTGGATCAGAAGAAAATTCTGATAATTCAGATTCTTCTTTTTCTCCAGAATATTGAGTTTTGGGAACTTGAGGAGCAAAATTCACATTTCTTAGTTTAGAAGTGGAATTTCGTCTTCTATGAAGAGGAATATCAAGAGACTCAGAAGCCTCAGAAGTTTCAAAATTTTGAAATTTAGATCTAGACGAAGCAGATCTGATTAGTTTTGGTCTTTCAAAACTAACTCTAATATTTCCGTCAGGAAAATAAAGAATATTTTGAGGAGTATTTCTAACCGGAGTAGGAATTGGGTTTTGAGCGTTCTCAAAATCCCAATGTAAGAATTTTTCTTGAAGATTCCAAGGTACACGCTTTGGAATCATAACGTTTGAATGTAAAGGATTGACTTCAACCAAAAGACTTTCATCTCTAGGAGAAGATCGAAGAGCACGAATATTGAGTTGAGTATTGAGAAGCTTATAATATACTCTGTATATTAAAGCAAAGGCTTTTGAACGATTATCAACTTCAAAATTCTTGGTTTGAATTTTTAAGTTGAGAGCTTGAAGAATAGCACCATCTTGGAGACTGATTGAAAAATTAGGATAACAGTTTGAAAATACTGGACCACTTTCCAGATTTGATTCAAGCATTGAAAGTAAAGAATGTTCAAACTTTAAGAGTCGTTTGTCTCTTAAAGTGATGCAAACAGGAATGTCAAGACCAAGTCGAAACAAAGGTTTGACAGCAATTTGAACTAAACCAATATGCATGTATTGAAATTTCTTTCTATGCATGAGGATGCTTTCTTTTGAAAGTAAATCAAATGAAGTCATCTGTTCTTTAATGGGAACAGTTTCTTCCATGGTTTTGATAACATAATTTTGAGTAAAATCAAATTTTCCTATTTCATAGATAGATTTCTTATCTACCTTTGGAATAGTCCAATTTTGAAGAGTTTGTTCAATTTGGGCAATTTGAAGTTCTTTAGAATTGATGCATTCTAAAGTATTTGAAGAAGATGCATTTTTATCAATTTCTTCGTTATTTTCTTGAAAATATTTAGACATATTATTCACTTCTTTTGAAGTACTACCCTTACTAAACCAATTTGACATAAAAGACATTTAAAATTAAAATAGACCGAGAATACTATACCAACGTAATGTGTGTGGAGTGAAATCCTCGCCAATATCCAAGCAACCCAACCAACGCTCTCCTCGGCTTTAAAGGCTTTACGGGAATAAGCTAAACCAGCGAATCCGTACAACACACACACTGAAATGGATCAAGTATTCAGAGTTTTCTTTTAAATTAATTGGCTCTGATACCAAAGATGACCCAGGGGATAGGGGCTTCAAGGGATGAAAATAATTTGAATAAATATTGCAAAAGAAAATGAAGAAGATAAAGATTATATTGATTCTTGAAAATGATACAAAGAACTTTGAACTTGCAGAGAGCTAATTTAGCCAAGAGTTAAGTTTCTCTCTGCAAGTTCAAAGTTCTTTGTATCATTTTCAAGAATCAATATAATCTTTATCTTCTTCATTTTCTTTTGCAATATTTATTCAAATTATTTTCATCCCTTGAAGCCCCTATCCCCTGGGTCATCTTTGGTATATATATATATATATATATATATATATATATATATATATATATATATATATATATATATATATATATTGTCCCGTATAATAATTGCTAAGTATATATTATTTAGCATATTTTTTAAAGCTACATATTCTCGATATTTAAATCTTTCGTTTTTATTTAAAATTAAAAACAAACTTACTTTATTACATTACATAATCGGTACGTTAAATATAAAAACAATAATAATCATATAATAATCCGTTCAGACAATTCAATAAATCAAAATATTAATTCAATATGTTGAGAAGTTTATTTATTTGACAGATTGTATATAAATTTTACAAATTGTCGTTGTAACAGATTATTACGCCAGGCAATTTTAGTTGAAATACCACACTATTTCCGATACATTAATTATTAATTTTGGAGGCATATTTTTATGCTCCATTTACAATTATTAAGATTTGAATATTGAAAATATTATGTGATTTGAAAAAATATGTTAAATAATATATATTTAGCAATAATTATACGAGACAATATATTTTTCCGTAATTGTAAACGAAGCATAAAATATGCCTCCAAAATTAATAGCTAATGTATCGAAAAAAATTCTATGCTAATTAAATTAAAATTGTTTGGAATAACAATCTTGTTACGATGATTTTTTAAAATTTATATACTATCTGTCAAATAAATACACTTGTGAAATTTGTGTAATGTAATAAATATTTTGTATTTACATGTTGTATTAATATTTTGAAATAAACGCATAAATTTAAAAATTCACCCTCCAAAAAAAAAAAAAAACCCATATATAAATCCTTTTTTTCCAAAACAATCCTATTATCCTCTTCCCTAATATCACTTTCGAAACAACAAAATCTATCAAATGTATTTTCAAATAAAATATATATTCATCAAATGCTCATCATAGATGCTAAACGTGTTCGATTAGCACTTATTGACATTATTATAATTTTTCAAATTTTACATAATACAAATACAGATGAAGAAAATAAAATTGTATTACTACAGAAAAATATATAATGAAATTTACATCAATTTATTATCCCAAAAATATATTTCTTCTTTTATAAAATAATCATATAATAATATTAATAATATCACCATTAATTTTCACCTACTCATTTCTCACTTACCATCCAACTTCCCAATCGTTCCATAAATTCAATCGAATATTGAATCCATCATTCACCTACCAACCAATCTCCACCTACCCACTTCTCAACTGCCATCCCACTAGCCTCAACACCTTCCACCCGTAAATGCATTCAATTATTTCACTTCTGCTTGACTGTCATTCAACCCCATATCTCTTATATTTTATTCAAACTCTCTCTATAAATATAATCATCTATCGAAATGAATATATATTCAGTTTGCATAATTTTTTTTCCAACACCCTAATCGAGTAAGTGTAAAATTAGCTTTCTAAATGATGCTATATTGCTTTTTTTTCAACTGTAAAAATTCCACCGGCATCTTTTAACCTTACACATCATTTGCAGGAAATTTTTCAAACACGGCTGCAACTATAAAAAGTTGATATTAAAGACTCCAGCGACACCATTGACTAGGCAGACGTTTGAGAATTTGACATTGAAGACAACTTCAAATATCGTAATGATATCTTTGAAATTGACTTCAATGTCAAATTCTGAAACTTCTGTCTGGTCTAATGGTGTCGCTGATGTTTTTAACATATCAACTTTCTATAATTACAGTTGTAGCTAGAAGTTCAAGAATCGATTCACAGTTGCTAATTTCAATCTACCTGTCCAATTAATTAACTTCAGGTAAATATAACCACAAATAATTAATAATTTCCACACAATTCTAATTGTTTTGTTTACCTAGATATGCTTTGTTGTAAAACGTTTAATATGATATTTGTTTTTGTTCACTTGCAAAATGTAGGCGAACGAAATATTTGAATTCTAAATATAAAAAAAATTGTATACTGTTTCGATGCAAACTGAAGACTTCAAGCAATATCAAACTTGTACATATACCAGGTAAATTTTTTATTTTTTTCCAAATTCGAAGCCCACGTATTACTGTCTTCTTTTATCTTATTCACATCATTGCTGTAAATAAGCATTTACTCATTAGTTCATTGTAAAACTAACTTCAGCTTAGCCAAATGGCATTTTGATATAAGTTCTAACATCAGAAAATCAAACTTATCTATATTCTCGCATATGAAATCCGTATTCTTGAATGAGGATTGCTTCAGAAGTAAACATTTTATATAATATGATTCTAAACTATTGTCTATAATCTAATTCCAACATTCTTATGATTCTAAATTATTGTCTATAATCTAACTCCAACATTCTTCACTCAGGAACATGTTTTGCGAACTGGCTATGGTTCTATGTCCGTTATAGTTCATAGAAATCAAGACAAGCCAACTATGGTCACTTATCCTGATTTAGCTTTAAATCGTCAGTAACAAATTTGCCTTAGTACACAAAGTTCTTTTTTTATATATTACTCATCTGTTAAATCTTTTGATCTGAATAGCAATCCTTATATTTGCTTAAAGTCTAATTAATTTTTATGTTTTGTGTATTTTGTATAGATATATATTGCTTCCAAAGATTGTTCTTTTGTCCAGAAGCTACTTCCTTACTACTTCACAATTTCTGCATTCACCACGTTAATCCTCCATTTCGTCTTTGGTCATATCATTGATTTATTCCATTTCTGTACCAGTCATTTATAATTTTGTAAAACATTTGACAATTCAATTAACTTACATTCTTTCTTTTCTCAAACTGAATAGTTTATTAACACATTTACATATTGTAGTAGTCCTTCAAAAACAAACTATACATTATAGCAAGAACCTTTTCAGTTGATATTATTTTACTCATGATAGATTCGCTAATTCATTACTAAAACCTTCAACAGCCTTAAACAAAATAAAAACAACTGGCAAGAACTTGATGCAACACTAATATATCCTCGACAAAAACAAAACCCGTGCATCGCACGGGCGAAAACTAGTATATATAAAGATGGAGAAGCAACAGTACCAACGAACAATTCTGGGAATGATGTTGCAGCAATCTTAACTTGTATAATAACTTTCAAATAAATAAAAATACAAAAATTAGGAAATAACCAACAGTGGGAGAATAAATGTGAGAAAATTCAGGTTTAAAGGAGATCGAACAAATCTTCTGAATTTTTTGGGTTCCTTTGTAGAGTACAAACCATGTTTGCTTCTTCAATACATAAGGGGTACATGGAGAAGGTATTTATAAAATACCCACAGTAACTAGGCAGCTGTGGAAAATATATACCAATTAATCAACAAATGTGGCTAAATATCAAATGCAATCCAGACTGCAGCAAGATAAATGAAAGCAGGATTAATGTGAAAACTTGTGTAACATAAATGAACAATGATCAAAGGATTTCCTCTTTTAGGAGAAGGGTGGAATTATAGTGAATATATATTGTCTTAAAATATATTTGATAATATTATTAATTGTATTACAAATTATTATTATTATATTATTATTATTATTATTAGTGAATGTATATGGCAGTTGTTCTCCCAGTCACAAATTACAACACAAATTTGGGCAACAACCGATAGTGCTAGCACATAGTTAAAATCATGATCCCGATTAACATTTTGGCCTCTTTCATACTAATAAATAAGGAACCTAATTTATATTTCTCTTTCTCTTTCTCATTCTTCATTTCAACCACACATTCTCCAAATAAAATAATATTACACACAAATCAAAAACTTTTCATCACTTTTCCACCACACATTCTCACATCAATCACTATTCCAAAATTTCTATTTCTCCCAAAATGGGTTTCAAACAGGGGCTTAGTAAAACATAATCTACATACCCAATTTCATTTTGAAACCCTAATTCATTCTCTCTTTCTTCTCTATTTTATCACTCTTATCCACTCTCTACCTTTCCCACTTTTCGATATTGTGCATGATTTGGGCGAAATTGGTGTTGCATATTCTGATAAAATGGAAGTCCATGGAAGCAATAAATGCAACATGGTATGGGAATGCTAAAGAAGGTGGTATGCGACCGTAGGGCTCATTGGCGGAGCCGAAAATTGTGATGAAATGTGCGTTTTCCGGGTGCGAACAACATGTTTCTAAATCTGGATTGTGTGTGTTGTTTGATGATATAAGACCATGAATAAATTCTCCTTGATGAGTATGGTCGATTGCCAAATAAAAAGGTGCCGCCCAAAAAATAGTTCACAGTTACTAATTTTTGGTGCATTTGGGACGGTATTAGGTTGGAATGTTAATCGTGGTTTATAGAGAAGGTTAAGGTGCTCGTGTTGGTGGTGGGGTCCAGCGGCTTTGGTGGTGGTTAGCTGACATTTAGAGGCTTCAAAGATGGCGTGCGATGGTTCTTCTCTACCCTGTGACGTTACTTGCAGCTACGAGTAGCGTGATCTATACGTGGTGGTTAGGATTTGATGGAGGTGTCGGTGGAAGTGACGATGGCGGTGATTGTTGTTGTGGATTTGAGTTGCAGGTAGTACTCGTGGTTGTGGTTTTGAGTTAAAGGTGGTAGCGGTGGTGCATTAGTGGTTATGGTGGTGGTGACTGGTGGTAGATTATAGTGCTTGTCTTCAATGTGTTCAGATTTGTTTGTGGTAACTTTTTGTGACCAATTATGTGTTTATTGTGATTGATTGTGATCAACTATATGTTAACTGTGACTTGACTTCATATTGTCACAATTAAGATCAACATGGTCACTGACATACAAATTTGTTCACACTTAGTCACCTGAAGACAAATTTTGGTCACAAATAACACATGTTAGTGACTTGGTCACATATAGTTACAAATTAGATGATCACGAATAGTCACATTGAAGACAAATTTGGTCACAATCAGTCACACTAAAGACAAACTTGTTCACATTTAGTCACATACAACATTGGTTAGTGACTTGGTTGCACAATCACAAATAGACGGTCATAGACAATCACACTTCAGACAAATTTGATCGCAGTTAGTCATATATAACATATGTCTGGTCACAAACATTAAATCTGATCATAAATAACAGTTAGTCCGTAGGTAATGTGTAATCTCCAAAAAACATTTTAAATTTCTGAAGATTTTCTAAAGGTAGGATGGGGTGGGTAAGAGTGGGGATGGTTCCATAGGGTCGGGTGTAATCTTTCCAAATACGTAAATAAAAATGATAAGAGTGATTACATGTCGTTTATAAGCACAAGCCCCGTTTGGTAGTAATTAAAATTAGTTTTTTAATAGATTTTGATTAAAAAAATAATAATAATGTAATTTATAATTGAAGAATGGAGAATTCTATAAAATATTAAATTTAAATTTAAGTTTTAGCCCATGTTTGGTACACATTAAAATTTTCATTTTCATTCTTTTACTAATTTTCAATCACACATTCTTGAGTAAAAAGTTTCATTAATAACTGAACTTTGAATGTTGTCACGTTGTGGTCACTATATTTTGAAATTCCTCTAAACAGTCACTGAACTTACCAAAAGTATTCTCCATCCATCACTCATCACCCAGCTGTTTGGAACTCATCTAACATGGCACGGCGGCATCATACTTGGCATCTAACGGTGTCATCACCCAGCCACGTAATACACGTTTTACAAATTAAAACCGCACCACTAATTCAGATGAGCCTTAATTGAATTTCTCCCTAAACTACGAACCCAAAATTGCGTACACCAGAAATTGATTCAATGCTATGAAGGTAATCACCATCTTAAGTTGATTTTCAACCCGTAAACCCACCATCTTGTCCAACAACGATCAAAATCCTAATCCCTAAATCTTGCAAAGAAAGTTCAAAAATAGCCGATTGATTTAGACAAGAGCACATCTGAAGGAGACCCAGAAAATTGAAAGAATGGAAGGAGCGGATGGAGGTTTGTTGATTTCATGTACTTTGAAGTGTAATTATTCTCATACATTCATTGAATCTATCCTCTATTTTTTTCACGAACTCGTGATTAATAGGAACGATATTTTCATTGGGCTGTTATTTTGTTTTATTTGGCCAGGTTTAGTTGAATTCAAAATCAACTAAAACGGAGTAAATAATCAATGTTTGTGATTGATTTTAGAGCTCAATCTCTAATTTTATATTTTAGTTGATTTGTCCAGTGATTAACTTTTCTTGCACACGAGTATGATAATTGATAATTTTTTTGTTAATTGCCTTTGGTCCATTAGAAGAAGAATTACAACCAGTTGCGACCAATTGCAATCTAGCAGTTAATAAACAAGTAAGTTGACATCAAGCTCTTGATTTTAACTTCTATATGAAATCTGAGCATAAACATTCAGGTTTGATGTGTTTGTTTGATTGTATGGGGAAAAATGTTCACCGCAAGGGGAAAGGGATCATCGAGCATAAACACAAACAGGCTATGTGATGTAATGTGAATGTTTTTTTTGTTATGCCCATGTAGGAATTTTAAGGAGCTATGTTGTACTATTCTCAGTAACATTAATGGTTGTTTGGTGGATGTAAAGAACAAGCTGGTTATTCTCCATTTGTCTTCTGTTTGGTCCTCATATCCTTGGATAGTTCCCATCTTTGATAGTCTTGATAAGGTAGTGCTGCTGATGTATCAATGTGTGTTATGTTAGAACTATCAAAGAATGTACGGTTGAAGGGGCTTTTGGAGATATTACACCAATAAATGTGCATATTATATTCAAATAAATATGTACCATTTTATGCTCATGAAATCAAAATAGAATTTGACTTACCAAAATAGAATTTGAGAAGACAATCAATAATCATCGAAGTTGAATACGTGTCGATGGATTCAATCTGTTTCATTCTTTATTTCAAACCTTGCATGAAATCAAAAAAATATTAGTTACTTTCCGAAATCAAAATACATAATTAGAATGAAATCGGAAAAAGAAAGAGGAGATGCAAGTGATACGATCGGTCGAAGTAAGTGTTTGACACTTTGTCCTTAAGATAAATTTGTCCCACAACGGTGCTAACTGTTTCTTGACAATCATCTCCCAAGATACAACGACCATGTCTAGCCATAGGAGCACTCCAAATGGCTTAGACCAACGAACTCGAACGGAATTCCCTCTCTACCATGACCATGACTTTTTGCATAAATGATTACTTCTACAAAGTATTTTATGCAACATGCTATGAAAAGAATGATATGGATTTATGATTTGAATGAATTGAATAAAATCCAAACATATGGGTTCTTATATAATAGTTGGAATAGTCATACCAAGAGACACATCTCTTGAAATTTATATATCTCCATAAAAAGACACAATTACATCTCTACATAAAGAGACAATTATTGAAAATAATATCAAAAGTCATGATCTCCAAGAGTCATGATTCATATGAAAAGACACATATTTTCATCAAATTTGGCTTAATTTCTCATTCACCAAATAACACATTTCCAACAATCCCCCACATGAATGAAAATTAATGCAAATGACTATGCAGACACTAGTAGAGAGATGACGGAAAAACACTGCATCTGAGAAGGTAGCTTTTGGCCTTGAACCTCCCTTAGTGTCGGACTTACTAGCTAATTGGTGAACATGGTGTCTTGAACCACTCAGCCGTTGGTGTAAGTCAAGACAACAGTACTCACACAATGTCTTTCCTAAACCGTTCATGGTTCTCATGATTGTGTCCATTTTGGCCCTGGACCACTCTTGGATTTCATAAGTATTTTAGAGAATTTTAGCCTCAACTAATTCTCATAGAAGCGGGTCACTTCACACTTACATAGGTGACCTCCTATTAAGAGTATTCTGTCATACTCCACTTGACTGAATCAAGTTATATGAATCATTAAAAGTATATCTTAACCTTTCAATCATTCTGCAGAAAGCACTTTAATATCATATGAATGAGTTAGGAAATAATTTTCTAAGTGCTTCATGGAATCTTCATAACTTAGTTGTCCACTTGAACCAAGATCTTGAGATCTCCAATCAACAAGGTAGGGTTACCATTACAAAGACTCTTATGTAATGGGCTTAATCTCATTCCCTTCGATATGCAGTATACTTGATCTCTTAGTAAATTTCTTAAAGGTACCACGAGTTTACACCATTGAGATCAACTGCTTAACAACATTATGTCTATGACTTACACGTCTAGTTACATGTGACTTAGTATCTTATCAAATATAGCTAGCCAACGATCGATTCATTTGATAGATACAATTTGTCACCACCAAGAAATCATCTCATGAAGCTACATGCTTCTCATTAGCTTTATCTAAAGCTCTTCTCATTAGCTTTATCTAAAGCTTTATTATATCCAAACAACATTTTTAGATGATTTCTATAAACACTAGACTAGTCAATCACTTTTACTAGTGGATTTCAGGATCATGGGTATTCAATATCATCATTGAAACATTACAGTGCATTTGAACTTTATGAATATAATTCAAATATTCCAATTGTTCTTGCATGTCCAAACAAACGCCAGAATCGACTTTTATCCAATTTCATCCACTATAGACTTAGTGTATATCATCCTTATAATTAATATAAGGGTTTTCTACCTTTTCCACCTTCATAGATACATTTATATGATTATAAGGTATAGAAAAATGTAACTTTTAACATAAGTTACCCCCACAATTCCTCCATTAGGAATGCATGTGCAACTAGTACTGTTGCATTCACAAATCTAGAACTTTTCATATAAGTTCGCAAGCATTGATGTTAACCCCCACATTTTTGGGTTGTACTTGAACTTAGAGTTCATCAACTCTTTCATAGTTCAATTCATTTATCGAATAGATAATGTCCATATCGAATGCTTCGTGAAAGTTTAAGTACTTTCAAAATAGTGGTCGTCAACCCACACAAATGAAAAATCATTTTCCATTCAGAAATTGTACTTCAATCCAACTATCTTTAATTTGATCAAGGTCATCACATAGATCAATAATCATTTTCCAAATATAAACCAACTTAATTGGTCTACGAATTTTAGTATAGTATAGTCCAACAATGATGGACTAAACATCTCGATTCACAATAATTGCATCTTTCCCAAACATATGCAATATATCAAATTTGTGACATTTCACATGATAGTTGAATGAATGAATCAAATGTAAGCTAAAAAGTTGTGTTCTCAAAAGACACAATCCTACAAAATGACACACCTCTTCATCTAAATTGATCCTAGAATATTTTATAATATTCTACACAATTTCACCAATTCCAAATTTTGTCACATTTTATGCAAGTACAATTTTACATAAATCATCTCATTTAATTTCATCAAATTAATTGAGGCTATCATCATATTCCAATAAAAGGAATAATCATGAAAGTTCATATACTTTCAATAACTAGTTGGCATTCTTCCAACATTTATACATTTCCAATGGTTATGAGTAAATTCTCATTTCTATCAATACGTTGCCTGAATTGCAATAGTCTCAACAATATCCAATTCACCACGATCAAGGTGACGATATAGCAACTTATGTTCCTGACTTTTGGACATATTAAGGCCACCTCTCTTTGAGATAAACATGACACTAGGTCCAATAACTTTACTTAGCCAAATTCACATGGTGACATGCACAAATCCACCAATTAAATTAACCAGAACCAAATGGTCAACCATGATTTGGTACAAACCTTGAACTAGTCATATTAGCTCGATAAACTGTTTTAATTATTGAACAACATTCAATCGAATTTGATCATTTCTCATCTCAGTATCAAATTCATGTGTGCAATAATAATTATTTTGAACTATCTTTGAAATCAGTTTAACCCCATTCGGCATACCAGTCAAAGATTTCAACTATGTCTCAATTTGCATTCTCTTGTAAGAACGAGTTCTTTTCTAAGAAGAATTACACAATCTTTGCAGACTATAGTTTTTATCCTTTACAAATGAATGTCATTAACAATCATCATTGTCAAGGATATTCCGCATCATTACCAACTATAGGCACCATCTGTGCTCTATAAAATATATCTGTATCCCAATAATTGGGCAAACAATTTCCACTTGATTTAGGCTTCAAATTGCTACCAAATTTATCTACAAACTTGGTCCGCCAAACTAGGCTATTTGACCAAAATATTTGTCTGAAATTCAAACCCTTGTGTGGGTATATAGTGGAAAGAAACTCCATTTAACCATATAGGTGGGTGCCAAAATCATGCCCCCTTTGCGTGAGTAAGTGAGAATAATATATTAAAAAAATCTTCAAATGAAGAAACATATATTTCTCTCGATGTACGTGTACTTGTCAAAATAGATTGATCATTTGCTTGCACAAATAAATTCACAATTGATTATCTCATGCATTTTAGCATGTCCATGTGACAAATGTGCTACTACTACTCACCACAATGTCAGAATATAACATGACTAACAAATTTTCATCAAGTGATTTGGAATTGAATATACACCAAATAAATTCACTTATTTGGAATTCACGTCTCATATGGAAATTAATAACTCCAATTATAAAAATGACATTATTTGCAATTTGTGAAAGTACACAACTTTTCACACTTAAATTGCCTAACAATAATTTGCATAGATTCAAGATTATTCTTCCATATCAAAAGCCATTATCAATAACTTTCTTAAGTCATTTCATATATTGTTTGTGTGTCACATTAATGCACAATGTAATAATCATTTGCTTAGATTAATTGTGCCCAAACTTCAATATGAACATGCACAATAATTTTTCCATGACAGTTATAAAATGAACGGACATAATTTAAAAAGACATGTATCTTGAATTAAATAGAAACCAAGTAACTGGTTTCTATTGGAATTCAATAGACACCAATTTCCATACTCATCGAACACTAAGAGACTATTACCATCAATTTACTTATATAGTGCCAACAGGCACCTCAATAGATATTTCATGGATTTCGAATTGAAAGAATTCAATTCGGTAGTGTCTTTTCATTAGTCTCAACCGTTTCCATATGTTGCATATAAATCAAAATCCATAATTAAGCATACTCAAGTTAAAGGATCACACATACTAACATAATGATAATTTAAACACATAAATTCTCATTCATGCAACAGTTCAGATTTTTTTTCCCGTGCATTTTTGTGGAACAAAAAATCAGACAACGGAGTAGCCACTGACTGCCTTCAATGCATGACACTTGCAATTGCCACAAAATCCAAAGACATGCTCTATCATTTTTCTTACCAACCGTGCAACCATGTATACATTTAATTATATAATTCCAGAAATTATAACATGTATACTTCATGCAACTAATAGCCATGCACTGCTATATATTTTAAAATTAAATTCATTGACCATTAGATTGTAATGCACACCACATAGATTAATGTCCATAAATCTGACTTTGGTAATTTTAGCAAATTCATTAGAATGAATTTATAATATGGATTTTCTAAACCCACTTTCAAATCTGAAATCACGCATGCATATACTCAGATTGACCGTGAATATATAAATCAGATTCTATATTGCAGAACCCACTGCAATTCCATTAGTTTGGACAGAAAACCTCATGCCATGAGACAAATTAATTCCAGAACTTTAATATGGAGAGATACATCTTTCCATACAACATGCAAATTATTTGTCAACCAAATATATAATTACAGAAATGTTTGTCGGCTTACGAATTTCAGCAATTCAAAAATAACTTTAGAATATAAAGCACAACATAAATTCATCTTAAGATTGTTGGAGATATTACACCGATAAATGTGCATATTATATTCAAATCAATATGTACCGTTTTATGCTCATGAAATCGAAATAGAATTCGACTTACCAAAATAGAATTTGAGAAGACAATCAATAATCATCGAAATTGAATACGTGTCGACGGATTCAATCTGTTTCATTCTTTATTTCAAACCTTGCATGAAATCAAAAGAATATTAGTTACTTTCCGAAATCAAAATACTAAATTAGAATGAAATCGGAAAAAGAAAGAGGAGATGCAAGTGATGCGATTGGTCGAGGCAAGTGTTTGACACTTTGTGCTTAAGATAAATTTGTCTTGCATCTGTGCTAATAGTTTCTTGACAATCATCTCCCAAGATACAACGACCACGGCCAGCCATATGAGCACTCCAAATGGCTTAGACCAACGAACTCGAATGGAATTTCCTCTCTACCATGACCATGACTTGTTGGATAAATGATTACTTCTACAAAGTATTTTATGCAACATGCTATGAAAAGAATGATATGGAGTTATGATTTAAATGAATTAAATAAAACCCAAATATATGGGTTCTTATATAATAGTTGGAATAGTCATATCAAGAGACACATCTCTTGGAATTTATATCTCTTCATAAAGAGACACAATTACATCTCTACATAAAGAGATAATTATTGAAAATAATATCAAAAGTCATGATCTCCAAGAGTCACGATCCATATGAAAAGATACATCTTTTCATCAAATTTGGTTTAATTTCTCATTCACCAAATAACACATTTCCAATAAGGGTTTGGATGGATGCTTCTTTTATAGGAGGTTGGCAGCTGTAAGTTTTGCTCATTCATTCACCTTTCTGTTTTTATCAAGTCTAGAAACATAAATCACTATATGGGTTACGTGCAGAATTTAGAGGATGGACTGGTGAATCATTTTGAGGATAGTTTCATTGGTTACAAAGGCTTGGCAATGGATGTTATGCTTTCTTTGAGAACTGCGCGTGGGTTGGATCTAGAGTCTTTTGGCGTTTCACTTTTGCTCTCAATTTTTGAGGTCTATATAGGGGCATCTGTCAAAGTTGTAACCAAGGCTACTTGTCAAACTGCCCAACAAAAAAGCGATACCCAAAATCGAGAAATTTATGGAAGAAGAAGAGGTTGTTCTTTTGCCATACTAGAGAAAGACATTGAGATATCCCTGAACATGACTTGTTGTATATGTTCACTATGTGTTTGAGTCAAAGTCTTTCATTGTATTTGTCGAACTCCATATTTATGTAATCGGCACAGAAATTGTCGTAAATTATGTATGTTGTAAGACTTTGTTGTAAAACTTTTGTTGTTTTTCTTTTTATTGTGTTCTTTGTTTAAGATTTTGGTAGATTCAATCACATTTTAAGTGAATTTCTATTTTTAAGTTGAGCATTTATTTCTGTTGTAAGACTTTTGGCTTGTATCTATGTTGCAAAACACATCTATTGTTCATGCATTACATTCTTCTCTGGTGTGACCCATGTGCAAATCAAGACCAAGAACAATTGTATTACTTCATAAACAAGCCGGCCATCAAAGAGTATAACTTCTTTTTTTTTCCTTATCAAACCAATTTCATTAACAAAACCTCATTAACACGAGTGAATTCCACTTGTCTATCGTGAATTCTACTTGTCTATCTGGTGGAATACCAAACAGATCCTCTGGAAATACATCCACAAAATTACGCACAACTGGTACATCTGTAGCAGTTACCTCAGTTGCCTGAACACTAGTGATGCTCACTAGATATCCCTGACTGGTACTCTTTCTCAACATCCTTTGTGCTTTCAACGCTGATATGACACGGGGCATGGTTTTGACTTTTGTCCCAAAGAAGGTGAATTCACATTCTCCTGGTTTCTGAAAGAGCACCTCCCTCTCATGACACTTAATCGTAGCGTGATTACAACTAAGCCAGTCCATGCCTAAAATGATATCAAAATCCTTCATGTCTATTAAGTACAAGTCCGCCTCTAAGTTCTTCCCATCAATTTCAAACTTAACAGCTTTCGACATCAGATTAGTGATAATAGTTTCACCTGAGGGAATACTAACCTCTAGAGCATCATTCACACTTTCACATACATTTCCAATCTTAGCATGAAAACTAGCAGAGATGAAAGAATGCGTAGCACCAGAATCAATCAAAACAATAGCAGGTACATTGAATACTGATAGAATACCTGTTATCACGTCGGGATCTTCCTCTGCCTCCTTCTGAGTTAAAGCAAAAACTCGAGCCTTTCCTCTCTTAGCATCTTCCTTACCCTTGAATTCAGGACATTCATCAGCAAAATGACCAGTTTTCTTACATCTGAAACACATCCCCTTTCCAAGCAGGCATTCCCCATAGTGTTGCTTACCACACTTCGGGCATACGGGTTTCTCAGTGCTAGCCTTTTCCTCAACTTTTCCCCATGATTTCCCTTTCTTGTTCTGATATCTGTCTTTGCCCATATTCTGACTGTCCCATTTCCTTTTCACTGGTGCCTCTGCGGGTTTTTGAATAGTCTTATCCAGGTTTAAGCGAGAAGATATAGCTTGTGCTCGCTCAATAGCTTCAGCATACGTAGTGAGTCCCAAACCTGCCATGATTCCTCCAATTTCTGGACGTAAACCCCTTTCGAACCTTCTAGCCTTCTTGATATCCGTGTCAACTAGATGGATAGCATACCTGGACAATTGGTTGAATTTCGTTTCATATTCCACCACTGACATACTTCCCTGCCTAAGTTCAAGGAACTCTGTTTCTTTCTGATCCCGAAAAGATTGGGGAAAATACATTTGTATTATTAACTCCTTGAATCCTACCCATGTCAGTTCAAGTTGCTGTGTTTCAGTCCTAGTGCGCAGATATGACTCCCACCAATGATCTGCGTCCTCAGCAAGCTGGAATACAGCGCATGACACTTTCTGAGTGTCCGAGCAGGCTATGTGTTTAAAGATCCGTTCTAATGCCCTCAGCCATTCTTCTGCAGCTAGGGGTCCCTCTCGACCATTGAATGTTGGTGGCTTATATCGGCGAAACTGTTCAACAACCATGTTGGTGTTATTTGCATTAGCCTGTGGATTTGGTAAATTAGGGGCACTTCATGGAGCTGTTGGGACTTGTTGTTGAGTGAACCTCTGGAGAGCATTCGCGAGGTCCCTTAATGCATTATTTCCCGCATCACCAGTAGCAATCTGGCCTGGGGTAGCTTGTCTTCCAGCAGCCCGATTCGCAGGAGTTCGATTTGTTCTACGAGACATTTCCTAAACCATAACAATATTAGTCTCAGCCTCCACTTAATTGTGCAATTCGCAATGCTCAACCATGAGTAATAAAATCTAAAAGGAAACATCATAGAAAACACAGTTGAGCTAAAAGCAAATTTTATTATTATCTCAAATTTTCCAAAAGGAAAACAAAATAATAAAATTGCAACTAATATCTATAATCCAAAATATGTTCTCCTACTGAATTCCACAAACATTTCTTCATACATCTCTCTCATACATTCCTTTGGCATATCAATTATGAAAATAAATTCCATTGAAATGGGTTACTATATGTTTTAATCTAATTCCGAGGACTAAATTTAAAATTTCTAATTTTTTTTTCCTTAAATAATTCACATCACAAGTTCAACTTCTAAACATAATAACTCATGAGAAATTTTATAACATGTACTGGATACAAACTTTCAAACATTTCAAACTGCATCAACTATAGTAAAATTTCATTCTCATGTAACTTTTCGTTGTAAACATTCAAATTTAAATGCAGCTATATAATAAATTCATGGTATTCAGTAAATGAAAATTTTCAAACTTTATCAAATAAAATTTTCTAAACATTTTACCTTTTCGGAGTGGCGTGGCGCGGCAAGAGCGGGTAGCATTCAAATTAAATATTAAACATTTTCTCATTTATTTATTATTATTATTATATATTTTTTTTTTGTAATTTTTTTTTTACGAGTCTACAGAAAGGTAGACCCGCGCTCTGATACCACACTGTAACGCCCCAAATTCCATAAACACAAGGCGCTACTTAAGTCGAAATATCATGTAAATAATTTTCCTCAATAAACGCCAAAATGCGTAAATATTTTTTTTTTTCAAAACTATAGCAAATAAACACTAAATGCGGAAACATCATTTGAATAATTTACTCATTCAAGAGTCAATACCAAATATAATAAGTAAAGTGCCTCAATTTGCAAAAATACTAAAATTTGAGATTTAAGACAAAATGGAAACTGGCCATTAAAATACTAGTTTCAAAATTTTATAATTTAAATTGTCTATTATTTAATCATGATTGCCCCGCTCATTGCCTTGCCTTGCCGAGCTCCTTAACCTGGAAGAGTGGAAAAATATTGGGGTGAGCATAACGAATTATACTCAGTGGGGAAACAGCAATCAGTCCAGGTTAAATCTAAACATGAAATCAAATTATGAATATAATACAAATACAACATACTGTAGAAATATGTACTGTGGGACATCCCCAAGGACCCAATTACGATCCCGGACCTATTTACGGTCCCTGACAACATGTTATAGCGCTTAACAATTTTGCACTGTGGGACAACCCCAAGGACCCACTTTCGATCCCGGACCTATTTACGGCCCCTGGCAATCTTTTCATATGTATAGGCATAATATCACAATCAAAATCACATATCAAGAATTAACATAGACAAAATAACCACAATTGCTTAAATGTAAATCCCACCTCAAAGTCTTGAAATTTTCTTGAAATTGAACGAATGTGATGTTACCGTGCTTTAAACTTTTCCCGCGACTCGTCTAGCAAGAACAAAATTAACATAATTTAGGATATTAAGTCCTAATTAATACTTTAAAACTTTTAGGGACTTGATTTGACTTTTTAAAAGTGAAGAATGACTAATTTGAGAATTCATTAAATCTTTAGGGTCTAATTATGAAAATTAAAATGTTTAGGGTCAATATGATAAAATTAGAAAATATTTTATATTTAATTTGAAGAATACATAAACTTTAGGGGTGGTGAAAGAGTTAAAATTAAATAAGGGACTAACTTAAATGTTTGGCCAAACTTTAGGATTTAATAAAATGTATTTTCATATTTAATGTCTAACCCCCCATTCCCAAACCATTATTCACGCAGAGAGTTCGGCTGGTTTGAAAACAAGCTTTGCTAATTTGGGTTTTTTACATTTTAATGATTTTCAACCAAAATTGATGCCAAAGAATGAAGTCTAATGCAAATGGTGGTTCATGCTACAGTATTTCAGGCGAGAGATGGAGAACAAAGGCTGGGCTGTGTCTCTTTGGCAAGAAAAACTATCGGTAAACTCGGGTTTCTACTGTCCTTCGTTGCTCCAAAAAATCCAGTCACAATAAGAGCAAGATTGGAGAGCAAGGATTGGAGAACAAGGATTGAACCGATGGAGTGTGAGATTAAATTCACAGATTTCGTTTTTCTGAATTTTTTTTTTGTTTTTTTTTGTTTTTGGTTTATGAATATATGTTGAAAAGAAACAAAGATTAAGGAATTCCGGAAAATCAAAAATAAATTTCGAGTTACCTGAACAGATTTGCCGATAGTGATATACTGGTTCTAGATTGCAACTTGAAATTTGGAGAATGAAGAACTGTGTAGTGGAAAACGTGAGTTAAACGATGATGATGATGATGAAATCAATAAAAGAATAGTTGTTCAAGTGTTGAAGAATTTACCTAGTTGAATGCCAAGTTTTCTGAGAGTTAATTTTTTTGGAGATGGAACGACTGTTTTTTTTTAGGTTTAATACTATTGAGCCCTACAAACTTATGCTCCAAAATTGGGACAATTGATTGGGCTGATAATGGACTTAAACTTGGGCCAAAGAAGAATATTGGACCAAGAGTAATTTAAAATAGATATTGGGTGTAAAATTCGACCCAAGAGGAAATATTGAATTTTTAAGATTAAAAATCGTTTTTGAATTCTTATATTAAATGTTTTTGCTAGACAATTCGACGGACGTAAAATAAATTCTAAAATTTGACGGAAAAGTCGTAGCGACATAATTTAAGTTATAAAATTGGTATTTTAAAATTCGGGTCGCTACAATTTCCTATCAAGGAAATTTATCTAAGTGTTGCAGCACATGCAACCTTAGCTCGGCTTGCTGATGAGCAAGGCTTGAATGATTTCCTTGATAGGAAATTTATCAGGCAAAGGTTCAGCAAGAATGTCTTCAGTGAAAGGGGAATGGCATAGTGAGATATTCCTTCGTGCTTCCTTTGTTTTTTGCTTCCAGATCAGCAATGCGCTTTTTTAAGGCGCTCATTTCAGTTTATGTCGGCTCTGTCGTTGCCGAGGAACTCTCGATCTCTTCAGTTCGGCTTCTGGAGTATTCCTTTCCTGAAAAATGGAGAGCTCTTCTGGTGGGAGGTCATCCAATTTTCTCCCTATGTGGGGACTCCACCTCGATTTCGAGTGGAAGAACATGAGTTTGGTTTCGTTCCAATCTGTTGACTACATTTGTCAACTTTTCAATGGCTTCCCTCACCATGGTCATTTGAGGGTCAACAACTTCGTTTTGACCTCGTCCTCTTCCAATATTTTGTGGATTGTTGGTTTGTTCAGGACGAGTGTGGATTGATTTCCGGATGTCGAAAGATCATCCATGATGATATTTTTGTGGGTTTTATGGAGAGTTAGGGCTGCTTTTACAAGGTAGAGGCCCTCATTCTAGCGCCAAACTGTTGACGTTGAAAATCGTATGAACAAAATTCAAGCCAACTTAGAATGTAAATGAGGATTTTTACTGGTAATGACTTGTAAATTACAAGAGTAAACTACAAGTGTTTTGAATCCTCTTCCACTTTTTCAATACTCTTATCCTCCCTTTTATAGGGAAGGATTAACATGCATTCTTCATTTTCTTGTCTTATCAGCTACAGTACCGAGCTGAGAAAGTACATCTTTGGCATGTTTGGATTGGCTACTGAGCTCGGCATTGTCAGGTCATTATGAGTTAACCTTACATGTGGTCCCCAACAATTAATGAACTAATAAGGGGATGAAGCTAAGGCATTTGATTGGTGGAATTGTGGCGCTGATGTAAGACATTCCAAATGTCACTTGTTGATTGACTATTTGTACAATGTGTAAGGAATTTTCAATCATTATGTCTCTTCAAATAACGGCAGTCATTAGTATAAGTTGACCTCAAATACCCGACCTTAAATTAATATGAGCTTAATGCATATAACAAACTAATTTTAATGAGGTCGCACGTCGGATATCAACATATATTATTATTCCCATTTTGTATTTAAAGCTGAATTTTTCTACAACCTATTCATCCAAGGGATCTGAACATAATTTTTCAGAAATTATCCCATAGAGTCCTCAACAAAAGTATAACATAGGAAGATAAAAATATTTCATTTGGAATCAAACTTAAATAGAAAGTAACCAAGAACCAGTTCAAATCATTAACAAAACATAGTTCATATTTTGCATACAATAATTCAGGAACATAATTTTTTAACTACATGAAATTTAAAATTCCATGCAAAATTATAGAAGTCGGTTAACATTTTAGACCAGAGCTAATAAGAAAATTGGAAAGATTTTTTTTTTTTTTAATAAGAAGATAATCTTTTTTCAATTTTCAATACGAGCACCCAAAAAAGTTCCGATTCAGTTAATGGGTAAATTTTAACTGCAAAAATGAAAATTCATGATTTGCTAAAGTGAGAATGTTTTTGATTCCCCTAGAAGTTAAAAATAAAGTTCAATATTATAAAAATCAAACCCATATCATGAAAGACAGGGTGTTAAAAAATATAAGATGCACGAAGAGGTATGGAGATGAAAGCAAAGAACAAAAACTCAAAAAATTGGAGAAAAACGAAAAGAAGATCAATGAAAAGATGAAAAAGAAGGCCCGAACACGAAACTATTGTCCTCAAACTATATTTGCCTCCTCTCGGATTGAAAATGATGCTTAAAGGGATTATGGCAAATGGTTTGCAGGATTAATCAAACCTTGTAAATGATTTAACACTTAAGCACCAGTGAAAATCCTCCAAAACTTGAAGACAAAATGGAAATTTTTGAATATGTACAAAGGAGTTTTTATTTCAATGATGTGTGGAATAAAAATGTTTTCAAGAATAATATTCATCATTTTGCCTTTGAACATTGATCACCTGCTAATAGTCTTCCACGAAATGGTGCCAAAATCAAATGAAAAGCCACCAAAATTCAAATTAGCAACGGCCATAAAACGGCTATATTTTTTCTCTATGCTGTCGCAAAGTTTTGACCACAGTTAATGCCAGCCTTTAGTCCTGGTATGTGGCTACGATCACATGTCATAATGAATTCTATCATTTTGGCCTCAAAATCCATTTTTTTGTTCCACGACTAATTTTATTAACTTTTGAACAGGGAGTCAAATCAAACACATAAAAAACAATTACAATCAAAGAGGATGACAAATCGTGAAATGATCATACAACACAACTAGGTCAAGAATTAAAATTGGAGAGAGAGGACTGACATCTCTTAGTTTTACGGAAAAATACTTCACTTTATCAAAACTCCCAAGAAAAAATTCCAATGAAAGATGATAACCCATATCGTAAAATGATCGTTCAACAAAGTTGAATCAAAGAAGAGAGAGAGGACTAACTGGGGTCACGAATATAGGCTTTAACAGTATAGCCACGCTGAAGCAAGAACTTGACGATCCATGAAGGCATGCAAGTCATTGATGAATTATTGGCACGTTCAGACTGCATAGATAATTTGGCAAGGTTTGCATTATTAGAATGTCAAAAAAATTAGTTTAAACGTCATGTTTGAGGTGTATTATTGAACAACATAATATTTGAATATATTTCACGAGAAATGTTCTCTTGTCCACGATGGAAAGTTTTATATTGTCCACTTGAAGAGAACTTTACGTACAATTCTCACATTTGGATAACATGTGAACCATACCGACGCATGATTGCACTTCGTGGGAAGTCTTATATTTCACTCCCTCATTCTTTATCTTGCTTTAGTGATTGCACTTCGTTCCATCAACGTGTGAAAATGAGAGAACAATGAGCATGCCTCCGTAAATGTGAAAGGATCAAATAATTAACTTATCTCTATTTTTTATCAATAAAAATATAATCCACTTCCTCCTATGATTAGTACTAACCTAAGAAAAAAAGTGTTGTGACCCATATACAAAAGTGATGCTATGTCAAAAAGAGTGAAGAGTACATTAAACTATTGTGACTTGTTATAGATTCTAAGGATGTTATTATTGAAATTAAAATTAAACAGACCAAGATGGTAAAGAAATTTATATAATTGATTTTCTAGATTTGATCGAAAACAACTTTAGTTTAGTCTGTTAAAGGCCAAGAAATATTCGAGGCAGAGGAATTGAGGACACAAATCTTTTTCAAAATTGTTACCCCACAAGGATGATCTACCACCCACCAATTTTCTTGTCAAGATAGACATTTAATGCTTGGCAAAACCCTATTGGAAAACATCCCTTTTTGGATAAGAAAATGGATTGCATTTGTATGAAGAAAATCCACTGTTTTCAGATGCACGAACACTTTTAACTCGCAACCAATCTGCCCATTTCCTTGTGCACATTGTGAATTCAAGAAAGGCTAAAACCTCTACATAGAGTAACTTACCAGCAATGGCTTCCATGACAATGACAGCCTCATTCTTGGGTGGCTCTCCCATTTCCAAACAACCTCCCACCACCACACGCAGCAGAGGGGTTGTCATGGTTAAGGCCTCTAAGGAGGAAAAGGTGGTGATGGGCACCAAGGAAGAGGGAAACAGCACTAGAAGGGACTTGATGTTTGCGGTCGCAGCTGCAGCCGCGTTTTCAGTTGCAAAAGTTGCCATGGCCGATGAGCCTAAACGAGGGAGTGCAGAAGCTAAAAAGAAGTATGCACCTATTTGTGTTACTATGCCTACTGCCCGCATTTGTCGCAATTGAGATTTGATAGTGGCTTTTGATGCCATACTCTTATCCATTAATCTTGGAAGAGTATTGTAAAAACCTTATTCTCATCTAATTCATCTTATATTGTGTTGTCTATAAGACATATAGCTTGTGTTTGATCAACTATTTTCAACTGAAAAATATAGAAGTTCAGATTTGATATAAGTTTTAAGGTAGATCCTGCTTTAAACGGCATTAAACGAATGATAAGAAAATAGTGCTCGATGTGCTTAAACAACTATATTGCGCTATGTTCGTACACAATTCACCGGGGGGGAGAGGATGGGATACGTGAGAAGCGTGGGGGGGGAGGGAGGGGGGGGGGGGGATGGTAGGTATTGTGGGGTGTGGGGGTCGTGGTGTGGTGGTGACAGGGGATCCATTCCCGTGTAAATGACTATCTATTTTACCAAGTGTGACTCTTCATAACTAAAGCCATTTATAGTTTGTGTTAGAAACTTCAATACAAGTTATCTAGCTAGTGCATTCTATTGTGGTTTAAGCATGTACCCGTAATATCATTCATTTAAATTTATTTTTCGAGCTACTTTAAATGTAATTTTGTATTTTTTTTCTTAAAAATCAAAATCCTCACGCATGCACAATTTTTATGGAGGTGAAGGTTAAATTAAAGATCTCTATTTGAACTGAAGCATTGGTTTATACATTCCTCTTAGTCTCGACTCTAGAGATAATTTTTTCCACTATCTTTTGTCAAGTACCGCCTAAAGTTCCAATCGGGAACGTGAAATGATTTTTCATCATCTCAACTAAGAGGTTCATTACTTCAACCAATACCGATGCCCATTGAATAGAAATCTTAATTTTTGAAAACGTTATAAAACCTACAAGTAACGCCGATTTTTAATTTTAATTTAGCCTTCCACATCACGTGCAATGAGATGGAGTTTCTCAAAATGGTCTTTCTCGAGGGAAGCAATTATTACTTGTCTAATGAGAATCTATGTATTGTAATTGATTAAGATACAATATGAGAGAATAGAGAACAATAAGTACGCCTTCGATAACCGTACAAATTAATAATCCCAGAATTATTCTACTTGTACCGAATTATTTGACAACTTTTTTGATAGATAGCCACATGGCGGCCGTCAACAAAATTGTCAACTAATTCAGTACAACTGGCATGGTTGATAATCCCACACCATTTTTATTAATTTTAAATTCAATCCTTATTGCCCAACTATTTGTGAAAGAGTTTATCTACTTGTACATAATTTTTTGTACATCAAGGTATCCATCTTCTCACATGAGGGTGGGACCCACTTGAATAAAAAAATATCATCTCCAAGTAGGCCCCACTCTCATGTGAGGGGATGGACACCTTGATGTATACAACATTATGTACAAGTAGCCAGGCTTTTTGTGAAAATGGTGCACTCGTCATCTTTGATGTGAAATCAACGAAAGATTAAGCCTGTGTTTAGCTCGTATTTGTAAATTGTTTATAAATATTCAAGTAATAAACTTTTACTCGCGCGTTAGTAGAATCCACAAATATCGCTTTATATTCAACTTATAGCTTGTTTTTTTCTATTTATAATTTAAACAATTTATAAATACTTCTCAAATATCTCTCAAGTTAACGTGGGATTGTAGAGGTCAAACAACTTGTACTTTTAAAGAGTGGATTTGACATAAATGGGAACGAAATAGTTGAAAACTAACTTGTCTCGCATAAAATTTAAGAAATAAAAATAAGTCATAAAATCGAAAATAAACTGTGAATTTTGAAATCTCTATTAATTTTATTTGTACCCTCATTTATCTCGTATTTCCTTATGGCTAGAGCCAAGAAATCCCAAAGTATTTTCCTCGTCAAAATCTAAAATCCAAACAGAGCCTAAATATCTGACCAGGAAGCCTAATGTCAAGAATAGAGAAAAAAAGACAATTGACAAACATTCTAAGCTGATCAAGTAATCTTTACATTTCAACAAATCGTCCAAAAATTCTCTCAATTGCAGATGATAGGAATAGAGAACAAAGCCAAAAACATCTTGGATATTCTCAAATGGACTCAATTTCAGCAAAAAAGGGACAAACATCGAGAAAATTGAAGATAAAAACCAAGTTTAAGAACAAGCAAAACACTCACTAGCTTTATACCGATATCAAATCCTCCGCTTGTTCCAGCAGTCACCGACCAGTAACAGCAAAGAAAACTCGTACATGATTAGTACTTTAATGGTTCTTTGTTCACTTCCCATTTTGCTGGGAGGCAACATAGTTGCGGATTACTTCCATAGCTAATTGATGGGCGCTCTTATCTTCGAGTCTTGCAAAAGCATCCATGGCTTCATACGTCTCCTTGTCAACAAAGAGCTTCAAGTTATAATGTGATGCTGCCAGCGGTATTCCTTCCCATTTATCCACCATCTCATGAAGTTTCTCGGTACCCTGACAGAACAATCAAGAGTTAGTAGCCGTGGCAGAAAACACAGAATTTCATCAACGCTTTAAAGAAGAATCTCAATGACTAGATACTTTAAGCATAAAATCAACCAATGTTTAAAATGTAAAATTTTGTCGATATATTTGTAATATGGCTTACCATGCGAATTGTGAAGTCGCCAAATGATTCTTTAGACAGGCGCTTGCGTTTCCAGTAATAAAATAAAGGTTCCAGAACTTTCTCAAGATCATGAAGCTTAACCTTATCCTTGAATTGCTTTGCTAATGAAGTTTGGTTGGGGTTTCCACCGAGCCAAATCTATTTCAACAATACAAAAGTCGATAAAAAATCATAACCGCATATTCACACTTTCACGAACGAAATGTCCAACAAATAGGTACTTCAACTACCTGATAACTGTTTGGACCATCACCAACTAAGCCAAGTTCAGCCATGTACGGTCTAGCACAGCCATTAGGGCAACCAGTTATTCTTATTACTACGGATTCATTAAACTTCAGACCAACCTGACATAAAAATAGAAAGCCTACATCAGAGAGCCTCATATCATCTCCTTACTGGTGTAGTTCTATCACCTTTTCTATGCACGTCCATAAATCTTAGAAACAGTATGCAGGAAACCATACCTTCTCAAATAATGCTCGAACTCGCTTAAGGATGTCAGGTATTCCACGCTCAGCTTCTGTAATTGCCAGAGGGCAAAGTGGGAAAGCTGGGCAAGCCATTGCCGTCAAGTTGAGAGGATCGACATATCTAGGTTGCTGGTCGCGTAAATAATTTATTACCATGTGCAAACTTAGCCTTAAAATAATTCGAAGATTATTTTTACAAAGATAACTAATTCAAACTTCAACTATTAATATAAGTAAATGGTACTATAGAAGCCTGTGAGAAGATTCCTGGGAAGTCTTTTCAAAACAATGTCCATCAACAGCCACATGAACATCCCGTGGAGCTGAACGTAAATGCAAAGACAACTGTTTGTAAAAGCAAAAAATCATCAACTCACTCCATATTTCTTTCACTTCTAGTCTTTGGTAACCGAGCATACACAGAAGAAGTATTTCTTGTAGATTATTAATATCACATTATTTTGCTAACTTTGCATAAACTTCACCAACACACTCGCCTCAGAATCCATATGCCAACAAGGTTCGAAAATGTCTCTGATAAAATTATCAAATTCACCACATATTTTAGCTATTGTACTCATCAATCTTATTATCAAATAACTCTTCCACTCATGATTTCACTTCTTCCTTTTAAGATCTTCCCAGGGAAATGTTGATATAGATTTTAATTTATTTCTTCTATCAGTTTTTAATTTATCAAAAAAAAAAAAAAAAAAGTTACAACTACGGGATACCTGACATAATGTCAGTTGGGACTTGGGACAAACTACCTCCTCATGGAACATACTTCTAAGCCACATAATTAAGCCATTCCTATATAGCCTAATATAATCCTTAAATTATGACACCTTACCAGCAGACCACCTTGGGCAAGAGCTGTAGTGATGGGGCGCTTCCACGCTTGGCGGATATCACACAAGATAATATTCTGATTAGGTGTAATTCGCACATTCAAATTATATTTCTCAATAATTTCCCTTAGTGTTGCTTTCATTGCTCCTTTAACTCGGCCATTATCAACATGGAGGCCACAGAATAAACCACCGTCTCCCTGCCAGAAGTCAGGAACAAAAAATTGCTAAGTCAAAGATCTGTGTAAAACATTGTGTTGAAACCAACAGATCAAAAAGTGAAAACCTTTAAAAAGCCAAAAATTAATTGCATATCCAAAACAATAGAATTAAACAATCCGAGGGTTCATCAACTTAAAAGTTAAGGCTGTAAACTCCTTAACGCAACACAGGTTTTATTTGTTCTTTAGATTTGTTCTGGTTTTTGCTAAAATATATTGCAACTTTTCTCTATGTTTTTGCATTAAATCCTCAATATTTAATCGAATTAACAAGTTTTTGACTGCATTAATCATCTTCCACACATTTCCTGCTGTGTCAAATTCGATCTATCAAAATTTAACTGGACATCCGAAATAATAGAACTAACCTGGTCGTGCCATCCCAAGTAGCTCTTAAAGTCCCACTCAGGTAACTCCTGACAAGGTTCAAACTTCTTTCCATAGTATTGTTCAACAACAGTTCTGAACTTCTCAATCCCCCAGGAACTAATTAAGTATTTCATTCTGCTGTACTTGCGATCATCTCGTCTCCCGTTTTCTCTTTGTGTAACAACAATAGCCTTCACTGCATATAATATATCCTCTTTCGGGACATAGCCCAATGGCTCTGCCAGACGAGGGAAGGTGCTTTCCAACCTATGTGTCCTTCCCATACCGCCACCAACCTGCAGTAGTTAAAAAGATAACAATACATTATTGATTCATGAAACAATAGAAGAAAATGAAATAGTTGATAGAAAAGTAGACAGCCATATTACATATATGTTAAAACCTAGAGGTTCCCCGTCAGCATTCGACACAACCACCACTCCAATATCATTCGTGAAAATATCCACTGAGTTGTCTGTGGGCACAGTAACTGCAATTTTGAACTTTCTTGGCAAGAACTGAGTTCCATATATGGGCTCAGGTGAATCAGGAAAATTTGTACCATGAGAATTATCATTACGGGCCTTCACTACTTCAGGAGATTCTGCAGACATAATTTTTTCTCCATCTACCCACATATCATAGTAGAAACCAGACTGAGGAGTTAACAGTGCAGCAATGTCTTCAGCGGTTTTCTGGGCAAACAAATAATCTTTTCGTGTAAACGGGGCAGCTGGAGCAAGAACATTTCTGTTGAGATCACCACATGCACCAAGAGTTGAGCCCATACTTTTGATGATAGAACTCATCACTGTCTTAAGGTCTTTCTTCAAAACACCATGGAGTTGAAATGTTTGCCTCGTTGTCAAACGAAGAGTTCCAATCCCAAACTGATCAGCTAAATCATCCATAACCAAATAGAGTTTATTTGAAACCTTTCCACAGGGATTCTTTGTACGCAGCATAAATGAGTAAGACTTCACACCACGCTCATCTCTGTTGTACTGTTGATAGCTTCCATGGAACTTTATTAATTGTGTAGCAGCTTCATTAATATTAGAAGCCTCTGTTAATAATTCCTCATTAAGAGGATATCTTATATAGTTACTATGCTCTTTGAAGATTTCAACCTTACTGCGTTTAGGCTCCACAGGAGTATCAGGCTTCACTGGCTGCAAATAAATCATGCAAATTATTAGAAATAGAATGTGTCTATAGCACATAAATATATAATCTTACTGAATTGACATGCAGACACGATTATCCCACAAGATGAAAAAGAAAAGAAAGCCCGAGCATACTTCTGACTTTTCTTTAGGAAGTCGAACGAAGAAAACATTGTGTAAAGAATATGGCACAATGATGATGGGCCTGAGCTCACTGTTGGGCTGGACTGACTTATTATTTGGTGACCCAATTGCTGTATTCTGGAGACTTCTTTTATTGCCTAGGGTTGGAGCCTGTGAATGTGGTTTTTATTCATTCTCTTACGCTCTCTCTCTCTAGTAACTCTCTGGCTGCTCCATTCTTCTTCGTTCTTGCACTCTAACCTGAAATTACTTGTAAATCGATTGTTGTATCGCTTGAGGAAATCTCTTGAGTGATTTGAAGCGAGCTAATTCGTATCCTTGTGTGGATTTAGTGTTCGATCAGCGAGGGTTTCATGTACTATGAAGAAATCTTGGGTGATTCTTTAGTGAGTGCTGGTTGTTACGAAGAGCGGACTTTGATCCTTGGTTAACGAAGCTCAAAAGGGGATTAGGATTTAATCCGAACATCTTGCCTTAAGGCGAAAATCTCGTGTTCTTTACTATATTCAATTTCTTGCACATTTTATTGTTGTTTGTATGCTTCAATTGACTGATTAGTGCGATTTAATCTCTACAGTGGTATCAGAGTTGCAGGGCGTCGATTTGTGCAGACATTGACCTATTTCATTTGATTCTTGTGGTGATTTGGTTTCTTGAAACTAAAAACTAAGGACCTTTGGTGAGTTCGTTCCGGTTTTTTACCTATGTGCACTGATTTGTTCTACCGTGACTGAAAATCTGAAATACATCTTTTAGAAACCTAGGGTTTGAGACTCCGATTGGCAATACCTTCGTCCAAAAACCTTGAGTTGTCTGGAATCTGAGGGTTGTCTTGTCTTTTTCGAGTCAAGAACCTTGATTCAAAATTCTGTATATGTTTTTCAATACTGTATATTGCAACTGTGATAATTTGTGCAATATCTTGTAAGTTGTTACATGAATTGTTGGTTTTCTTGCTTGAAATTGAATATGTGAATCAATGAATTGAGTATATACATTCTGCTGGTTGTATAATTCATGATATTGTCTCTGAAGTGATGACATTTGAATTATTACTTAATGTGTATACTCCTGTTATGTTGTGCCTGACCTGCATTCATTAGCCATTCATTCAAATTTTTTATTAATGACTTCTTCTAAATTTGAATTTGAAGTTTTTAATGGCAAATGAGACTTTAGTCTCTGGCGCCAGAAAATGAAAGCTCTTTTACTTCAACAAAAGTGTGCAAAAGCCATTGATGAGTCATGGCCTACTGATATGGATTCTAGTAAAGTTACTGAATAAGATGAAATTGCATGGAGTTCAATTTTTCTGCATTTATCTGATAATGTGCTTAGAGAAATAGGAGAGACAAAAACTGCTGTTGAATTGTGGAAAAAATTGGAGAAAACTTATTTGAATAAAGCTATGCCAAATAAGGTTTATCTCCTAAAACAATTTTTTGGTTTTAAACTTGATCCATCTCTTGACCTTGATACTAATATTGATAGATTCAACCGATTAACCCATAACCTAACCAACTGTGATGAGAAACTCTCAAGTGGACAGCAGGTTGTGGTTTTACTTAATTCAATAGGTGATAAGTATAAAGATGTTAAAAGTACTATTGAATATGGTAGAGACACTATAACTACTGAGGTTATCATTAATGCTCTAAGAACTAAAGAGTTAGATTTAAAATCTGATCAAAAAGAGTCTTCTAGTGGTCTGAATTTGATAGTTAAGTCTAAGTTTAATCCTAGAAACAATAATGTCAATAAGAAATTTGGACACAAGAAAAAGGGAAATCAAAAAGATAAAATGAAAATCAAAGGTAAAAAATGTTTTTACTGTCAAGAGGAAGGTCATTTTATCAAGAATTGTCCTAAAAGGCTTAGTGATAACAGGAATAAGTATAAAATGGATGGGGATGCAGCTTTAGCCTGCAACAATGAATCTGATATAGATGAAGTCTGTTGCTATTGCTCATCAACCTAGTCAACAGTGGATTCTTGACTCAGGTTGTACCTATCACCACAAGAATCAAATGAAAAACATGCAGGCTTTTCAAAGATCTATCATAGGAGAGTGTAAAATATTGATGGCCCCAAATAGAACACGGCTTTTCAAAGATCTAACATCAAATTGAAATTGAAATAAAGCATTAATTGGTGAATGTTAGCTGCACTCTGTGGGGCGGTCCAGATTATGCACACCTGAATCCATTAACAGCCAGGATAGCTGAATTCCCGCAGCCACAGTGCAGGCAGCATTTCTCCATGAAATTTCTTCATTTTTAGAGCAAATGCAGAAACAAAAGATGGTTGTACCTTCTGGTTTTTCCAGTAAATTCTCAAACTTTCCTAATTTAAAAACAGAGGAAGCAAAAGAAAAGAACCTTTTGCATGTAACCAAAAGAGGCAACTTTATTCTTGCTCCTTATTTTCCTATTTTTAAGAAACCAATCTATTACTCCAAATTGCATAACAAAAACAAAAGTTCGGGAAAACCCAAAAAGAATTTGAAAAAAATATAATAAATTTTAGAAAAAAAATGGTAGTATTTAAACAGAAATGTTATGTACCGTAGAAACGGCTCTGATAATTGAGGTGGATCCCGCAGTGGAAGCCGAGAATGAATGAAAAACATGCAGGCGTTTACCGAGCAAAAGTGAATTGGAAGCACTTTTCAAGCCATTGAAACTCGTTGGAACTCGAAGCAGCTTTGGGTCTTTGGGAATTGCAGTGTTGGCACCTCCAAACGGCGTCGTCATTTCTCCCAAGCTAGTTTTTCAATGTTTATTTGGTTTGGAATCGAAAGATTTTTTTTTTTTCTGTTGTTAGAGAGAGAAAGTGAGTGGAGTATATAGATGTGATAGACTGACGAGGGGAGGAGGAGGAAGAAGAAAAGTGGTGATTCTTTTGGTTAGATGGCCGTCACGTGCCTGACACGAGATTATATTTTTCATTTTTTATTTTATTTTATTTTATTCAAAGATAATAAAGCTAGGTTATACAAATATGGTTGACAATCTCGTATTATCAAAATTCGAGCCTTCGATGTAAAAAATATTTTTTAAAATAGATGAATATGATATTATCGAGTAGGATGTCATTAACACAAATTGTACAGGTAACATGATTCATTAAAAGAAGACTCATGTGTTTTTTACGGTTTTCAAATAAATAAATATTTAAAATATAATTATGTTCTCACCATAATTTTTATTTCTTGTTTTAATTGTACTTAGGGTTCTTAGTATTTTTCATTATAATACTTATTTTCGAACTTTGTACTAATTAACATATTTTGTATTTGATAATAGATGAAAATGTGTAAAATAACTTATTTGCCATCATATTTTCAAAAAAAAAAAAAATGTTTGAAATGTTTTCCCTCATTTCAAAGCATAAAAATAGAATATTTAATTTAAATTATCATTAAAAACGAAATGCACTAATTAATAAAATGTTGAAGAAAGAATTCGACGGAAAAAATTAGAAAAATAATTGATATAAGGAGCAAAGATTGAAAAATTTAAATGCAATTAAGATATGAGGTAACAAATAAAAACAGAAATAGGCACGTGGACATGACAGAAAGTGTGTTGGAAAGTTTTGATACATTGAATCTAGACACACATGAATATGGCAGGGCAGGGCAGCGCGTCAATAATTATTTATTATTTAGAAAAAAATTAATCATTACAAAAATGAAAATTTCAGGATTTATTTATATAGAATTGTATGCAATATACTCACGTGCTTTGTCCCCGTCATCTATTCAAATTCAAGACTCTTTATCTATAGAAACTTAAATTGAATGGAAAAAGGGCGAGGCAAGGTTAGGGTCGAGACAATCTCCCCTACCCTGTCGGGTAATTTATCGCCCCGTTATCCGTTTAAGGCGGACGAAGGCGGGTGAGGACGAGCCCATTGCTCCATTTACTATCTATTTATTTATTTTTTAATTTTGATAATTCATTTTATTGTCCCGTTCATTAAAGTGAGACTATAATATATTTTTAAATTTTATTTAAATATAAATTATTCAAATATATTTGATAAATTAAGGCTTTATTATTTGTCATATCTTAAATAATCTTAATTGTAATTTTATATTAAAACTAATGAAATTTCGTTGAGTTTTCATTTAAAGTATTGAATTTTTTTTTTTAAGAAATTAAACGAGACAGGACGGGATACTTGTTACACGTACCCGCCTCGGGACAAAGTTACCGACCCGAATACCCGATTAAGCTGGAAACCCCAACCCTGTTCGGGGGGCCTCCGTGGGTATTGGATTTGACGAGTTTTTTTGTCATCCATAAGTGCTGATACTAATTATAAAGTTTGTAGTTGTTATACATTCCCATTCGTTGACTATCTTTTGTGAGGTTTATGTGAAAAACGAAAATGGACTCTAATCTTCGTCCTTGGCTCGACGGAGTCCATGCTTTCATCAATTGGGATTTGAAATTGAACACTCATCTATACTCATGAAAGACATGAAAATAATTCGAATTAGCCACTTTCGGTGCAAAAACTCGAAACAATACTTCTAACAGTCGACCTGACTACGAATGACATACCATTGTACAAGTGATAAATGCACCCTCAAAATAACGTGGTATTGCAAGGAAGTGTTCTCCAGGATCTATAAATTAGGAGAAATAAGTGGAAATGGCTCAAATAAGTGGTCATATTTCCTTTTTGGCCTTTGACCATTTAAAATATTAAAAACTCCCTAAAATATCCCAAACATAAAAATTCCAACCAAGTCATCATAATATAAAAAGATTTCAATTAAGTCCTCAAAATATTTAAGCTAAAAAATTCCACTACATTTTTATAAATCCAAAACTTTTTATAAATTTAAGATTTTTACAATTTTATTTGATTTTTGTAGCACCCCCTTTATTGGTATCAGAGCCTAGTAACGAAACTGAAGAAAATCTTTAGAATTTAAAGAAATATATTCAAGAATGAATAGAAAAGATAAAATGATTTTAGAAGAATTACAAAATATTAGTATATTAACTAATACTAATCGAATTAAATTGCAAGAATTAGCAACAAATTTAAGTACCAAATTTAAATCTCTAAGCGAAGAGATAAAACAAATAAATAATTCTCAACAATTAATTGAAATAAAAAATAAAGTATTACAAATTTTGGTAGATGAATCTCCCGAATATGAAAAAGAATATATTATAATAAATCAATTTTTAGAACAATGTGATAATTATGCTTAACCTTTAAGAAAAATAGATATGATAAATCAAGATGTTATAACTCATATAAAAAACATTGAGTCTAATTTAGAGATCGTTAATAACAATATTTAAATTGGACAAAAAATCTTATATAACCATATTGAATCAAAATTTAAAGAAACAGAATATAAAAAAGATTATTATATACCTATTGAACCACCTTCACCGGTATATGTTATAGAAGAATTAGAAGCTTATAAACAAAGCTTAGAACAATTAACAATTCAAACTGAGAATATATATATGAATGATTCTCTACCCAAAGAAGAAACTACTAAAATTAATACTTTATCTTTAAATCAACAAGTTGAAAATCAACCGTTAGTTGGAGAAACTAGAAGTAATATTAATACAAATTAGAACCAAGTCGAATCTGATAACTGAAATTTTGAATGGATGAAAGAACATGGAATAACAGAAGAACGAGAAAATTACAATTTTAAAAAAGGACTTAAAACTATATCAACCAAGCATATACACCTTAGGGATAATAATCCAATTAAACTATTTACTGAACCAATTCCTACAACAAGAATATGGCTAGATGTTGATGATAGCAATAATAAAAGTGAAATTATTTACTCGTGGGCAAAAGCTACTGATTTAGCTATTGCTTTTCATAAATGGAATATCACTCAAGCATATAACTTTATAATCTACACCTTTAGAGGAATTACTTCAGATATCTGGAGAAGAACATCTGAAGAAACTAAAAATCAAATCAAATATGGAGAAAAATCTACGACTACTATTGATAACAATGAAAGCTTAGATGCTGAAAACTTTAAGGAAGTTTTAAAACGAATGGAAAATTTCTTTAAATACTTATTCTTAAAAGAATTTATACCAGAAACTAAAATAGACATGATTACTCAATACGCCTTACAAGCGGAAAGAAAAATGAAACTATTAAAAATCTGTAATATGTGTGAATTAAACGAATATATTAAGAAATTCAAAAAGATATATATCAAAGCATCTAAATCCATAAAAGAATAGAATCTATCAGAAGAAGATAAAAAACTACTAAATAGGTATTTTTTTAAACTACCCTAGTCATGTAGTCAGATATTATTCGAGGATTACCAAATTTATTGGGAAAAAAATAGAATGGGAATATCCTAACCACAAAGCTAATACATTAAGGATGAGAACTTCATTCGCTAAAAAAAAATATTTGAATGGTGCAGAAAATCTATGTACCAACATTTATTTAGAAAATATGGTAAGAAAACAAGTTTATGTTGTTATGGAGAAATAGCAGCAATACCACAATTTGGTTATCACCAACCATCTAAGAAACCATATCATAAAAAGAAATTTGAGAAATATTTTAAACCATGGCAGAGAAATAAATGATTTATGAGCCAAAAGAAATATTTTAAGAAAAAAAACATTCGAAAAAAGAATATAACCAACATAAAAAACCTCATAAGAAATCTAAAGAAAATTTTTATAAAAAATTTACAAATGTTTTACATATAATGAAATATGACATATATCTCCAAACTGCCCTAACAGAAATAAAAGAGAAAATCGAAGACTTGGAAGAATCTGACTCAAACTATGAGATAATCGAAGACTTAGACGAATTATCTAAAACAGACTCAATCTATGAGCTAGATGTAGAAGAAATTGAAGAACCAGAATTTGAACAGATTTATATGAATCAAGAAATTATAGATACTTTTGAGACTACCTTAGATAATGAAGAAGGAACTTCACAAACGATTGTATTTGATGAAGAAAGATATGGAGTCATAAAAGAAAAACAAATATTTTTAAAAGATAAAGATGTTTTTGTAAGACCAATAATACCTTGATTTAACAAAACAATATACATTACCAAATATGATAAAGTACATATTAACATCGAAAATGTTAAAGGCAACACTACTATACATCTAATAACCAGAGAATGAGTTAATAGAGAATTAACAAATATAAAAAAAAAATCCACTAGAGAAAGATTAAAGAATATAGTGATCGGAGGAATCCAAATAATGGTTGAAGGATATTTTAGAGAAGGAATGTATATTCCTATACAAATGTATTTGATAGATAACAGAATACTTCATGACCATGTGGATGCTTTATTAGGAGTCGTTTCTGGAAATTTTGTATATAAGAAAATTATATTTACCATAAGATTTGGATTTGCCATGTCCTTATTAGATGAAAATTTAAGTCTAGGATTAAATCTGTACCACAAAATTGATAGATTAATTATAGAAGTAAAGCCGTAACTTTACAATGTAAAGTTTTATATGCCTTTACTACTACGCACCAAAAAGAAATCAATAAAATCTCAAGAGACTTCGTACAAATTCATGAAGACTTTAGTGACCTAGCACAATTTATACCACCAAGAATGTTAAGTAATCATAATATTTCCTTACCACAAGATATATTTCTTGATTTTCATCAGCAATCTAGAAGAATAGACAATAATATAGGAAATCAAGGATTAATCACTTTGAATACATCTAGACAACTTGTAGTTAGAATGTCTAGTAGAATAATAGAAAGAAGTATCAGCACTAGAGAACTCTCAAGTTCTAGTAGACCATCTACAAGTAAAAACTACTCAACAATACCTAGAAATAGCATTCATATTGACCTTAGAAAATGTGAGGTAGAGAATTTCCTTATCTCAACAGAATATATTAATAATCAAAATAACTACGAAAAAATTATAGCCCTTGTTAATACATGAGTTAGTATTGTTCGCTAAAAATATGCCGCAAGCGCACGGGTCGAGAACAAGTAGTAAAAGTGGACCTTTAGAGTCCAAGTCGATCCCTCAGAGAGTGTTGAATTCAATTTTAAGTTTATCCGTCTTAATCTAACGAACACACACAGATTTAAAAGAAATAGATTTAAAAACCCTAAAAACTACAATTTTGATTAAAATTTATAAAATGACAGATAAAAAGTAAAAAGATTTGGATTTTTAAAAGATGTTGGAATTTATGATTTCGCTTAACCTTTACTTCATTAATATCAATTCAATCACGCACAGATGCAAATTACCAAAATAAATAGTCAGACCCGATTTTCCAATTTTAAATTAATACCCTCTTTCGAGTGATATTAACCCTAATTAATTAATTCACACCACATATTTCTATGTTGATACAAAATTAACTAATCGCATTCAATATTTGTGAAAATGCTCAACGGATCACATGAGGTAGGTGTATATTTCTACATCACCTAGACGCGCCTAGAACACTAAGCAAACCCATGGCATCAATCATTTCGGTCTAGTAAATGTAATTATCTTTCAACAATCACAAAAACACCTAATTACCACATATCATGTCGTCACATAAATGAAGTAATTTTCAACATGATGATTAATACACTAATATTTTGATAACAAATGCATAACAATAATCATACAAAACATATCATGATATTAATGAAATATTTAGGTTAAGCTACTACATAAATTCCAACAAAATAACTTAGCTCATCATCATAATATTATAACAAATGAGATTATTCATATTATACATGCCAAACTTTGGAAAAATAATGGAAGAACACAAAAGTTTAAAGATACAACCCTTTTGTTTAGCCTTGAATCCCTCCAATATTTTCTCCAAGTTTCTTTGAGAAGTTGAATAATAATCTCCTTGCTATCTACTTGTGATTCCCAAAATGAGCCAAGATTCCAACCAAACAAGAAAATGGAAGCAAAAATAAAAGGAAAGATAAATATATATATATATAAAAACCGGCAGAGGAACGTCCCAGCAGATGAGAAAAATGGAATAATATCCCTTTTTTAAAATTCACGTCCAAGTAAGGTTTTTTAAAAACCTATTTTTCCAATTTTGCAACTTAAGCCCCTCAACTTATAGAAAATAATTAAAAAGGTCCACAAGTATCAAAAATTGGCATCAAGAGGCGGTGCCCTTCCTGTCCAAAATTGGGATATTTTGTTCAATATTGCAGCCAAGTCCTTGTGTAATTGCACACCAAGTCCCTCAACTATGATTTTGTACAACTTGGTCCTTGAATTTTGACTTTCATTTCGATTTTGTCCTTCATAAATTGCATCATAAATCCTCTATTTTCTGCCATGTACACTTTGGTCCCCAACTTCACCTTCTTGTTCACTTTAAGTCCACTTTAAGTCATTTTCTTCTCATTTTCGTTCCGTTCTTCGTCCAATCGAGGTTTAAGCCTACAAACATGAAATTTACACAATTACGTATAGAAATTTACTCAATTTCAATTCTAATTAAATGCGAAATGTGTTAAATAAGTGTGTAAAAACACACTTATCAAGTATCAATCATATAAAAGCAGACTTAGTTGACCATTTATTAGAAGAAGATTTACCACAAGGAATAACTCTTACAGATTATCATGGGATTAAATATGAAATTAAAATATTTGTTAATCTTGAAGTAAGTTTTACGGACATGAAAGGAGAACAATTTAAATTAAATCTTAAAATTCATAAAGATTATAGAAAAGGAAAATACGCTAGTCCAATATTACTTGGAATGAACTTTCTCGAAAAAGTCTCATCATTTTATATCCAGAAGAATACTATGCAAATAACTATAGAAGGAAAACAAAAAAATGCTTCCTAGAGTTAATAAAAACAAAGAACCAATTTATATGCTACAATGAATAAGATCAATCAAAACTACTATACTTAGTCCATATATTGAGATAACTCTCAATTTACCAGACTACTGTATGATAAAATTTCATGATATACTTGATACTGGATTAGGAATTTGCCTATGTAAGAAAAATGTGTTCCCCGAAACACTATTATAAAAGTGATTATAAGAAAACAACGTATGGTCAAACAACCAGTGATATTGTAGAAATCTATAGAGATTTTGTAGAAAATGTTCCTATCATTATAGAAAATAGAGAATGTTTTATTCCATGAATATATACAACAGATAAAATTGGATGTGATATCCTTTTATGAGAAAATTTTATCTATACATATAACTTCTTTACATAATATAAAGAGAGTTTTGAATTTACTACACCTTGTAGTTGTGGTGGATGTTGTTGACCCCAAAAAATGAACTCAACAGATGCCGGACCCACTCTTGCCACGTCAAGTACGGATCTGGCGCATTTGTACCGGATGAAATCGATAGTTTGACTGGAATGGACGCGGGAAGCACTTTTCGGCAAGAGACAAAGATGTTCGGACCACGGCGGTTTGATTATATCGATATTCGCACTATCAACGAATATCCAGTCGGTTTTCCGTACTCAATCTCTCATTTTTCATGGAATACGTGGAAGGATAGATATGATGTAGAATGATAACAAGTTTGTGTTGGAATCTTGGTGTATTTGCTGTTATGTTTGTTGACTCATATGTAAAGAACTAAGTATGTAAAATCTCATCAAAAGTGTCACAAGGTGAATGTATTCCGTGTTTTTCTCTCCACGCATACAGATGCCAAACCCATCTTTCATACAAAGATAAGCTATTTATACTATACTAACCAACGTGTTGGTCATTGGATCCAATCCACGTGGCCACATCTCCTAGGCACAAACTTCACATCACTGTCAATTCGTTACAATTAATATTTGATAAAGGGTCAGCCGCCCTACACAATATAGCCTGACATACGAGCAGAGTATTATTACATGTCCCATCAGTCACTTCATAAGGATTTCCAGATCCAGACAGGTAGCATCGGACTCCGCTAGATCAAGGTCAGCCTTTGTTGAAGAGCTTTTGGTGGTAGAGGGCTTCGGACGCCTGGAGCTTCGGATATAAGGAGCCTCTGCGTTTAAGTGGATGTGCTTCAAGTAGGCCTCCAATGTCAGGGCTGAAGGGACGTCGGTCGAACAGTGCTTCGGCTCTTGAAGGAGCCTCGGATAGCCATAACCTTAGTCGACTTTGGCCTTTTAGCCTTTTCTGAAGATCTTCCAACTGGTTCTCCGTCAACTTATCTTTTAGGCGTGCGTGGTTGTCCACGTGGACATATTGCTTATGTGGCAGCTTACGTGGAGTGCTGATCTGGACCCTCTAATTTTGGGGAGTAACAGATGTTATACAGAATTAATTAAAAACAAAAAATCACAATATTAAGAATTAGCAATTTAAAAGAAGAATTAGAAAATATAAAATTAGAACTAAAAGAATGTTATCATGAACATTCTGTAGCCCAATGGGATAAAGATAAATATATTGCAACCATTGAGCTAAAATGCATAGATGCTAAGATATCAGGAAAACAATTTCCTTATAGCGAAGAAGATAAAAAAAAAATTTGAAATACAAATTAAAGAACTCTTACAATTAGGAATAATAAGAGAATCAATTAACTCATATAATAGTTCAGCATTTATAGTAAGAAACCATAGTGAAATTAAAAGAGGAAAAATTATAATGGTAGTTGATTATAAAGATCTAAATTCTGAAACAATACCAAATAGCTATAAATTATCAATAAAATATTTATTAATAAAACAAATATAAGGAAGTAAAATATATCTTAAATTTGATTGTAAATCAGGATATTGATAAATAAAACTAGACGAAACATCAAAACATTTAACTAGATTTACTACCCCTAATCCATTAGGACCATTCGAATGGAATGTTATGTCATTTGGATAAATGAATACACCAGTAATATTTCAACAAAGAATGAATAATATTATTAGACCAATAAAAAACTTCTGCATAGTTTATGTAGATGATACCCTTATTCATAGTAGAGATTTAAAAGAACATATCGAACATATTAAAAAGTTCAATTATATTGCCAAAAAAACTATGAAGAAATAGCTAAAACTGAAATTGAAATCTTAGGATATATTTTTACAGAAGAAAAAAATACTTCAACATCATATTGGAAAAAAGATCATCGAATTTCCAAAAGTAATTAGAGATAAGAAAAAACTGCAAAGTTTTATCGAATTATTAAATTATTCTGAAAAATTTATCAAAAACTGTGCAAAATACAAAATCCACTTTACCAAAAAGCTTAAAAAAGGGATTGTATGAGAATGGATGCAAGAGGATATCAAAATGATAAACAAAATAAAGAAAATATGTGAAAATCTACATGAATTAAATATTCCAAATGATGATGATTTTTATATTCTTGAAATTGATGCATCTCTATTACACTATAAAGCAATCCTCAAAAGAAAAGAAAATTATAAAGAATTTCTTTGTAATTCATTGTGTAAATGTCCAGGAGAGTTTGTTGCTTATACTTCATGCACTTTCAAAGATGCAGAAACCATTTATTAGAATGCAAATGTGGTTTGCGCCATTTAAATTTGATATTGTTCATATTAAAAGAAAAACAATTTTATTCCAGATTTCTTAATCAGGAATGGAGCAAATCAAGAAGGAACTCGAAACATTGAAATTCGAGATGAATGTAAAGATAGTCGCGATAGAATCCAAGATAACACTAATGGAAATGGTTGCTCCCAAGCCAATATCTGAGAAAGCCTATCTGAAGGCCTTAGTGCTAATATTGAGCAAGAAGCATTGAAGTTTCCTAAGCTATTACTCAAGGTGAATACTACTTTGTCTCCCTCACAGGAGAAAAAACCTACAAATGATAGTATCTCTATACTAGAGTTTAATCGCTCAAATATTATCAAAACATGTAACATCCCTGATGTTATGGATATTAAAAATAAAAACGATTTTATTTTAGCATACATATTGTTCAATCTTGCCTGGTTCACCAGTATAGGAGGATGGATGAAAACTTTAACGTATGGAACATATAACAAAGTCAATCTATATCCAGGAGCCCCAGCACATTGGGTTCGTACTCTTTATGAAATGGGAAATATAATCTGTATTTACCCATCAAAATCATTAAAAGAAATTTCTATGCTGTCAAGGATGTTGTCCAAACTATTGAACGATATTGTCAAGTTCTTAAACACAAGAACATCTATATCAGGTTTTTATCTACAAGCCCTGAATGAGATGATGAAGAAGATATGCTGCTTCCATCAAGTCATATCGTAAGAATTGCCACTACTTCCAAACATCTCTACAACGAGAAGAGTGAAATCCATGAAACCACATCAGAAGACGTTATCAATATGACAGCCTTCCGTAGAGCAAAGGGATACAACGAGCAGTTCGAACATATCCAGAAGGTTATTGAAGAAGAACAAAAAATATGGGTATACGAGTCACAAGACCACATAATTTACAACAAAGCTGTGGCTTCCATTAAACAAGAGAATTGACACTATCTTGACACATGATGTGATCATATCTTTGAAGGACACGCCAGTGGAACATGGAAAGCAAAGGATGAGTTGTGCAAGCAATTTTGGCGTTATCCTAATCATAAGTGCGCATGTTGTAACACTGAAGACGACGTCTCACCAATCTCTCTAAATCCACCGAAATTTTCGAAAGAGTGGTTTGAGTTGCATATGGAAAGTAAATGACCCATTTATCACTACTTTATCAGAATCATTCTGATAAAGAAAAACTGTGGGTTTACCTCAATAATTTTCCATATTACGACAAGAGAACTTTAGAGAATAGTAAAATACTCAATATCTTACCTAGTTAAAGCACCAATCATGAATGACAGCTGTAGATCTTTTCCAAAAAGTAGAAGGGGGTGTGAAATTCTTAACCAAAAACTTATCTCTCTGCCTAGCATTTCAAATCTTGTAACAATTTCAGTTTCTCTCTTTCAAGTGAAACGTGTAATAAAGTAATCTCTATGGAGTTTTAATGTCTTTAGAGAGAGTACCAAGAGTGTAGCCGAAATATGTATGTATACTCTTATGTAAGATATATTAGTGTGATTTGTTTATGAAATTAAAATTGTTTGAAGATACCGTTTTTTTATCCTTATTATTTTCTCAAAAACTCTTATCTTACTTATACTCCAACGGTGAAAACCTTGAGGGTTAGTGCAAGTATCTCGTTGTCGTGTTGCTGTGTGTAGGCGTTTGAGGCGTTGTTAGAGAAAGCCATGAGAATCATGTTATCATTCAAGGTGATGTTTTAACAATGAGTTGAAAGGAAAGTTGTGATTCTGTATGATCTATAGTAAGATATGCAAAAGAGTTAGAGAGAAAATCAATAAGAGTGCGAAAGTCGTGTTGGTCCATAACCCACTTTCTTAAATTCAAATAACATCGATCACTTATATCCGAGTATACTAACATATGGGTGCAAGCTCAAGGGAAATCTCGTTGATATTAATCTGTCTTTACCTTCTGCTTCAATACTGTAAGATCTTTCTTATTTATGTCAAATACTTGCATTAATATTTGCACTCCTACTATTTATGAAGTTTTAGTTACTTTTATTCGAAGCTTAGAAATTGACTGCGAAAGAAAAATAGAAGAAATTAAACTATTTTATACTATGCTTGATTATTTTCTGAAAAATAATAAAAATATACTTGTACATCTATCTTGGACAGAAAATATAGTTAGAATTAATAGAAAATTTATAAACTAGAAAATAAAATTAGAACATTAAACGATTGTTTTGATAAAAGATATATAGATAAATACGAGTATAATTGACTTTTTTATTTATTAGGAGAAATAAATCAAAGTTATCATATATTAGGAATAGAGAACCTTGATTTAATTAAAGAATAAATGAAGGATATATTCCGCAATATATAAGAATTCATTTCATTAAAGGTAATATAGACCTTTTATGCTTTTTTATGAAAAAACATAAGTGTAATTATATTACCACTACAAATTTTATTAAGTACACCACAAATTTCTTTTTTACTTAAATATTCTTAAGTAAAATTACATAATTAGGGTTTAATATATTTTTTAATTCCTTGTTTCTTGTAGCTTCATTACTCTTTCTTGTAGGGTCAAGATCTGTTCCTGATTCTGTTCAGCTTCAGACCTTAAGTTTCTTCCTTAACAGCTTTATCTTGGCCTTTGCAGCCTCCAGTTCCGACACGACTTTTGCATAATCAGCCACTTCGGCCTCTAGTCTTCTATTGTTGGCCTGTAAGGACTCAATCTTAAGATTATAAAGTTTAGCCTCCATACTGTTCAATTTTAGCTCCATAACTGCAGTTTCCTGCTCTTCAAGGTCGTAGTAATCGAGAAGTTGAATCTCCAGGTTCCTCTCCCTCTCTTGGAGCATTTTAACCTTGCTCCTTAGGCTCCTAATCTCTTTGTCGGGTTCATCGTGTTCAATGTATTTGCATCACTGGGGTGATTCTACATCGAGAACTTGAGTATCCGTATTTTTCCGTGGAGATATACCAGCCCCTTTGACAGTTGAATCACATTCCTTTACAAGATCAACGAATTCTGGCAAGAAATAAGTCTCTATTTTCTTTAAAAAATCCAACATAATATTAAAATTAAAATCTTGTTAAAAGCAATTCGAAAGGCTATGAACCAACAGATAAGGGTTCCTAGACAGTAATTCCATTGCATTCTTGTTTTAGAATCAGTGAAAATGTTTAAATGATGAAAAAAATGAGGAGTACTATTGGAGTGATGAGTACACCACAATATTTTTTTATTTTTATTTTTTAGTTTTTATTAGATTAGGAGTATAATTGTAATTTTATTGTGGTGTATTTATTGAAAATATATTTTAATTGTGGTGTAGTTATAATGTGGTGTAGCAAATAAATTTTGTAGTGGTAATATAATTACCCAAAGCATAATTGACCATGCCAATTACAAAAATTCCCCGTAAAACAGAACCTTCAACTTTAACAAAAAATAAATAATGAAATAAATGAAAAAACCACCCCATGAAAATTATTAAGGTATTTGATCCGTACTATAGATTTGTTCTGTACATTATGTTCAGAATCCGGGTATGAATTTATTCGTCATTCAGAGGGAGCTTTCCAGAAATTTGAAGCCGTGTTCTGGACATTAAATCGGACGTGATGGAACCAAACTAAGGAAGAAACATGTGACAAAAATTATGTAACGGAGTGTATCAAACATGCCACAAACGCGCACAAACTAATCCCCTACAACATGTTACAGACTGGGGACAGGACAAGAGACGAAAAAGGGAAATTGGTACATTGAAGAAATGGAAAAAATAAAGACAAACATCACAATCTCCATCTCCATCTCCACTAATAGAAGAGAGAAAATTACACCTGAAAATGAACATGTTGATTAAGCTAAAAGCTCAAGGAAAGTCAAATTGCCTTTCAAAAGTACAGAAAAGGAAAATGACCAAAAACACAGAGTGCAGATTATGATTCAGCATAATGGATTTCAAGAACATAACAGAACACAGATTACACAACTGCTAAAACAATAGAAGTATTGACATTTGATAAATATGCTCCTGTAACCTTCAATCTTAAAAATGGAGCAACTACTATTAAAACATACACCATGCAATTATTTACAGAAAATTGCATGCGCATGAATTTAAGAGAAAGCGATCATTTAAGTAAAGCAAAACAAAACCTTGATGAAGGCGTCCCATGTTCTGATATGCTCTCCTGGAGAATTGCAAGCACTATCTTGCATCAGTATTTCAGTCATCAAAATGTGAAAACAAATTATCCCATTGAACTATCACCAAACATCGATGATTGTCCAAGAGCCGTTCTTGCTCGAAGCTGCAAGAGAAGAAAATAATTTTAGCTAATAAGCATTTTGGATTTAAGTACCAACTGGGATATTATTTAATGACCTTCACGTCCTGGCAAGGATCATTGACCATATTCTTTAGTTGACGAACTATGCCAGCACTCTGCAGTTTCATAACCCGAGCATTTGCACCTGGACTGCTTGTCAAAGTGAGATTTACTAGAGCCCACACAGAAGCTGTTCGTAATCGGCTGTCAGTACTCTGCAGAAACTTAATAAAAATTGTCTGCGTATCACTGCCTGTCTGTGGAAAAAGTTGGTTCATGACCGCTTCCTTGTGGAATTCATTTCCAGAAGCCACATTGCTGAGGACGTACATTCCCTAGCAAAACATGCAAGTGGTAAGTTGTTTGAAATACCTAAATCTACCAACCATGTGATATGGTACACTATTTACTTCATTTGAATCTGTACTATCAGTGTGTGGGAGTGACATCAGTTCCTCTCTTATTAATTTTTTTTTTTAGTCATTTCGGATATCTAAGCTTATTACTACGAAAAACTAGTTCCAGCAAACAGGTGCAGTTCCATTATATATGTACTTTTTAATAATGTGAAGACAGATTATTTGACATGAAAAAGGTAAAAGATGTCCTATTTTGATAAGCATGAGACAGTATTATGAAGTCATTATCTCACAGCCGTCAAAGCTGTTAATTTATTTTGTACTCGATATTATGAAAGGAGAATGCTGTTCATCAACGCATACAATGATGCTTGCTTTCTGATGAAGTGCATAAGGAGTTAGAGTTTATGATGAGGTGGGATCGCAAAGGGAAAAAATGATTTCATGATAACTTCGGGTTTGTCCGTTTTTGGCGAATTGCTAGTCTAATTCGATTGGAAACGGGCCAATGATCACAAACGTACATCGAATTTTGGGCAGATTTCATCGTTTAGACCCTCGATTAAACGTTTTTGCCATTTATGGTAATTTTTATTTTGGTAATATCTCATTCAATAAAATTCGGATTCGTATTTCGTTTGTTGGAGGACGATCCTGAATCTTAGGAGTTTCCATTTAAATTGTTATCTCGAATTTTTCCATTTATGGAAAAATATCGTTTATTTTTATTTTTATTATTTATTTTCCAAATTTTGCTAGGATTTTACTATTTAAAGCATTGTAAGCCCTTTGAGGCAGGAGATTATTGAATTGAATAAAAAATTTCGTGAGTTTTCTCTCATCTTTGTGAGTTTCTTCATCTTTCCTATAATCTTCCGCTACGTCACTTTCCTCCCACCATTCACTGAAGTGGATTTCTCGTGTGAATTAGTATAATCCACTATATAATGGTAGGCACGGTCTTTCTTTTATCCCTTCATACATATGTTGCGTGTACCTGAGTAACGCTCACATAGGAATTGCTAGAGTTCATGAATTTAGAATTTTCAAAGGCTACAGAAAATTATTAGTAAAAATGAATTAGGTGACAGCACACTTCAGCCCCATGAGTTCCCTTCGGAGAGGAAGAATAGAAGATATTTGATTTCCCATCCTTGTGGAGAGCAAAAGAAAAAGATACTTTGGGTTTTAATTTTATATAAAGCTCAAAACACGAGGGATACTTTGCAAGGTAAAGAAGAGCCACTTTACCTTCCTTCATAGAAATGGAAAAAACACACACTTGACCAGATCTAATAACAAAGTTCACATATTTCAACTTAATGCTCGTTACTTGTTAATTGTTTATCCTCTATTTAGTTATGAAATTATTTTATTTATTGCGGATAAAAGTTGCAGTAATGAGATAGTAGCAGTCCACTTTTAATTAAAGTTGCACTACAGGCTGTTAACTAACTTTTTAAGTACAGCAGTGCCCTTGCTCACATAAAGTTGGTTTTTTTTAAAGCAGAGACCTAAGTCCGAGCATGAGAAATCACTTCTTACTTGAATAAGAACTTCAACTTTTGAAGCGCTTTGCAGTTGTCTTCCAATAGCATCCAGCAGAAGGCCTTCCTCAGCAAAGACATACTCAACAGAGTCTATGGAACCACCAACAAAATTGCGAACAAGAGCCAAAGCTTGCTCTTGAACAGATGTTTCAGGGTCTGCAAAGAAAATGAAGTTGCAGAAGGTAAATAGAGTATATTATGAGTGCTGCATTTTTACTACAATAATATGCATAACAATTACCACAGACAAGGCTTATTAACATAGATGGCGATAGTTCCAAGAAAATTTCTTCTTTACAAGTGCTGTTTACGAGGAACATCAGGTTCTTTAAAGCCCACACAGCATTGACCCTAATGGTTGAATCCATTGACTTTGCTTGCTGAACAAGCTGTTTCACGCCTCCACAATGAATGAATTTCGTCTTGTGCACAGTAAAATCAACCACAATGTTGCTGATAGCACCCAAGGCCGCAATCTGAAATGTAACGGTTTAATTAAGAATAAACCAAAAACAAAAGTTACGAACAATGGAGGAAATTTTGTAAAAAATTATTAAAATACAGATGTTTCTCCATGAACATTGTAGAAAAGTGAATATGACAATGATCAATGAATATTTCAAGCAATGCAATTAAAGGAAATCTCATAAGCACATTATTTACATCAACAGAAAAACATTGGAGCATGCTTCTCCCCCAGGCTCCACCCCGACTAGAGGCTCAAAATTCTCTATTGGGAATACATTTCAAAATATAGAAAATGGACAAAGTGAAATACAAAAAACGCCTGAGAGATATTTGTTATGTATAGTTTTAAAGAAATAGTTACAGTAAAGCTGCTATTAAGTGATCCTTTAAGGCAAGTAAAATGACATCAATTTAGAAAATGGAACAATTTTTTATTTAAAAATTTATGTGGTAGATTTTTGAAGAAACAGTTGTATTGTGAAATACCGACAGTTTATAGACTGCATTAATACATCCTAGACTGTCCTTGTTCAGGATAAATAAACTACCAGAAAATCCATTTAGGATATTTAATGTGCAAATCTATTTTATACATTAACTACTTTTTATGTATGCGGCAAAATACTGTTATTTATCTGCTTACGGTTGTCTAATAGTATATGGCATGCATCTTGTCAAATCTCACAATAATGATGAACTCTTATCATGCATCGGTGGCTAGTAATTTGAAATGCATGCATCGCCAATACAAGAATGGTAAGACTGTCAATATTCTTAATAAATGATATGTAACCACTGAAATGAATAGTTAATTATTTCTTTGTACTCATTAATCAGAAGAGGCTAGAGAAGAGCTGGTAATCAACAGATAAATGATAGTATAGCCCTTGGACTGAGCTCCATAATAAAAAAATAAAAATGTAAAGGTTATTTTTGACATCGCACCACCTTTAGTTAACCCCATAACCAGCCATGTAACATGAATTTGATGTCGATCCTATTAATTCTGATATAAACTGAGATTCGGGCTAGAGCAAAATGAACCTAAAGACTTTGTTATTGATATTTCAAGCTAAAATAATTACAGGTATTTATAAGCTGCTGTCAGCAGGGACTTTACTCACTTGCAGACAACATCACCCTCACACTTTGCCCAATGATCTCCTACATTGCAAGCATTGATATTCCCAATTTTTGCTCTCTCAGAAACCATGCTTTGCACTGAGTTCACCAACAAATTCAGAACCACAGGTCCACGACAAGATTGTGAAGTTCTCATCAACCAACCGACATCAACAAACAACAATTCATTCAACTTATTTTGCATCTTAAAGATTTCGTGAATTCATCCCATCAGAACATGAAATACCAACTGGATTGAGTAAACTGGGGGAAAAATGCAGGCAAGAACCAGAAATTGACATACATCAAAGCCAAGTTACAAGTATAGTTAATGGGAAAGTCAATAAAAATTGAAACAAAGTATACCTGGACAGAAGTACATGTGTCATGTAAAAGCTGAACCAAGGGAATGATGACAGCTTCATTCATAAAATGACCTGCACTCAAATTCTGAATCATATTTTATTAGCAGAGAGCACAAGAGATTGCATGAGTTTCAAAAATCTTTTGTTTCATTATCATGTTATGAACCTTTACAGAGCGAGAAATGTTTTTCAAGCAAATGCAAGCTGCAGCGCGTACTTCAGGACTATCATGAGTCAGCACATCTGTTAAAAAATTGAATGCCTGCATTCAGAGGTACAAGTAGCACTCAAAAACTTATTGACCATATAAGAAAGATAGAACTATGAGTTTCAACATATTAAAGACATTTCTACATATTAACAATTCATTCAAATTTTCAAAAAGGTTGATATAGAGTAAATTCTCAGATATCATCAGGAGAACATGCCCCTTCTCCATGAGGATTATACTCTTTTCACCCTCAACCCTTGCAATAACAATCCACCCTTGCTTCCCCTTAGAAAACACAATGAGACAAGGATTCTATAGTAAAGAGGGAAGAACAATAAATAATAAGGTTTTTTTCAGTAAATTTGGATATAGAGAGATAAGATTACTTTGCAGTAAATTTTTAGATGAGCCCTCATAATTTCTTAGATGAACATGGAAATTATCAGAACGGGAAAAGAATTTGTTTCTTATGCTATTGCAGGCATGATCACAAAAAAAAAAAAAAAAAAACAATCACGTTAGGACTCAAATTTGCTTCCTATTCAGAGGAACATAGTACACGAGACCAAGGGTTATAGGCTTGGAGACGAAAACATTTTATACAGGTAGCTCATATGCGGTTTCGTCATCTTAAAGAAATTTATTCTATCTAGTTTCTTCTGTTTTTCATAACTAGCAGTGCATATAACAACCAATATGCTATAAGAATGTTTGTTGAAAATTCAGATATTCACATTTTAACCAACAATAGAGTACCAAAATGCTAACTAAAAAGGCTGCATTAATTAAAATAAATGACATGCCCGAAACGTTAGTCTTTATCTAGTCGCAACTGTGCAACTGATTGAAACTTGTTACTTAATTCAAAGAATTGATTAAGGCTAAGGAGCATGCAATCAAAAGAAAAATCCAAAGGAAAGATATAAGAAGATGACCACAACATCCATGACCATATGGAACTTTTGCATAACACAAGGTTGCCAGTTATGGTTAAGGCTATAAGCAAAAACTACCAAACCCAAAAACCAAACCGAAACCACATTTTTGAGACCTTTGGTTTGGTGCCACGTAGAATTGTCAACGAAACGGTTTTGAACTAAGACAAACCGTTCTAAAATAGTTTGGTTTAGGTTTCGAAATTTTGATGGCATTTTGAAATCAAACTGAACCGTTTAAAAATAAATGGGTTGTGCTACAGGTACAAAATGGGTTACAAAAGGGTGTCCAAAATTGCCAAATAGCGACCCCTTATTGGGGGGCGCCTGACCCGAATAGGGGGCCGCCATTTGGCAATTTTGGACACCATTTTGTAAACCAAGAATTATCCAAAAAAAATTTCTTCCAAAAATTAGATGATAAATTATAATCTTAACCTCTAAAATAAAATAAAAGAAATAGATAATACCAATAATTACTCTAATTTCATAACCCACTACCAATCGATCCATACGGCATATACAAAAGTAGAAACCATCTTCATGTTCAAGTCCGCAATCATTCAGAACCAAACTCCAATATGCTAACGATTTTTATTCTCTCTAGTTAGAGGAGCCGAAGGCACCGAGGTTTTATTGTAACTTTTCTTTGATTTTGTAGATATTTAAATTTATATTCATGATCTATTAAACAACGTTGCTTAATTTATATTAAGCAATAATGTAATGACACGTCAATTAATTGGTGGATAACTCTCTAACCGTCTTAGAAATTAAATTAAATTAAATTTGTTAAGTTAATGTGTTATGACCTAGTGACGATAAAGTAGATAGAAAAATTCTACTACCAAACTGCGGTTTCTAAAACCGGACAAAACCGTATCTCAAACCATTTTAGATGGTGTGGTCTAGGTTTGGGGTGGGATTTTTCTCAAGCCGTTATAAAATGTTTGGTTTGAAAACCTGTTAGAAACCAGTCAAACCAGAGAGCTTTCACCCCTAGTTACGGTTCACATGTATAACTAACCTTTAAAGATAGGAATCTATCCCTGCAGCATTCCAAATTAGAGCATAAGTCAGCCAATACTAGAAATATCCCCTGTAGGCGTTTGGCTTGAAATGAACCTTTCTCTAAGTGGTTGCATAATTTATCAACAATATTTGAGTCAAATGCTATTTTTTGTATATCCTCTTTTTCTGCAATTAAACTAGATAAAGCAAAGGGAGCTTCATCTCCAACTTGACCAGGATCATCAATAAGCTCGAGCAATATTAGTATCAATTTAGTCTTGATTCCTGCATCTTGAAGATAACACGTAGATGTGTTTCTTATAAGGATCAAACACATACAGGCTAGCAATCTCGTCCGAGGATACCTATCCTTTATCAATTCAGTCACAACATTCAGTGCTCTTCCATTTTCAGGTCTCATAAACTTTGAAATGACTCCTGGATTTTCCTTAATTATAGCTCCAAGAGATTCTAAACTAGCATCCCTCTGAATTAAAGAACCTCCAAGAAGACTAATGAGCACCTTTATAACTCCAGCTTCACTCAATGTCTCCTGCTCCGTACTTGTGTTGCATGAATGGGTGATGATACTTCCACCAAGTCCAGTAACATTCTCATTTTTGCTGTTCAATAGCGAAAGGAGGAAATCCATATTTTTCTCCAGAAGAAAATCATATTTAGGAGCCAATTTTGACTGATAAATCAATTTAAGGGAGCGAGCACCAGCATCCACAACCTGCAGAATAATGGTTTTATGAGGCACTGGGAAAAGCTTGCGTGTATTCCCATTAGGATTTTTATAGAATCAGAGTTAACAAATTTGGCAGTATAATTAGAATTTTGAATTGGCCTGTCTATGTATTATTTGATCCACAAGTTCCAGTTAACACTTCCTATTCTTTCTTTTTCTTTTCTTTTTTATATGAAAAATCACGTAGAACTGGCCTACCCATTTGGAATTTTAATTATTTGAATATGATAAATCTAAGCAACCGGTAATTAAAGAGCTAAACAAAAGGGTAAGAAACGCTACACTTATGAGATGAGAATGTCAATGGAAGTTTATTACACAGCATCAAGTCAACTCTTCAATGTTAATGTAGCTTAATTTCCCACAATAACATTACATATAGTTTGAAAAATCATACACATATAATCCCACCTACTCAAGTCATTACTCACTGAAAAAACTTCTTGAATGTATAGTGCAACTCATTATCAACTACTGAAAATTCATAATTATTTTACCCTCACCAATTTAATTTATTTAGCTAAACACATTCTAACAACAACTAAAATATTATTGTACAAGCACCAACATTTTATAAGCTGATAAAAATTTAGACCATGCGACATCACATACTGCAAAAAATAATTCAATCAATTAATTAATTTCCATTTTCTCTAAATCCAACAACTGCGTCGTGCAGAAATCTTTTATATTACATATATATTCACAATTAACGCAATTCCCTTAGTATACCAAAATTTTAGTGTCATATATTTCTTTTTATTTTTTTGAAAGATAGATAAACTTGTAACATTTACACCTTAAGGAAAGCACGCCTTTGTAAACTAGTATAAAAAACTAACTCAAACTTCCAATTTTTCCGGGAAAGGAAAAAGAATAAAATTCAAAATAACTGTACTACATTCAAGCAGCTCCTTGCTAATTTTCATCATCTATTCCCTATTAATTCGATTCCCGAATTGCTTAAAATTTACTATCATTACCGACGCCAAATAATGCATATTAAAAACCCACGCCTTTTGAATGGACTCAATTTTTAAAAATTTTCAAGAAGATGAAAAATGAAGGAATTCAGAAAAATAAAAAAACCTTCTCGTTCGGATGAGAGATTAGACCAAACAGAAGAGGAAATGCCCCGGCATCCAAAACGGCCTTAACTCCTGCATCAAGCCCACATGCAAAGCTCCCTATTACTGCGGCCGACTGAATTATAACCGGCTCGTTGAACTCCAAATTGGCGCCGCCTCCGTTCTCGGCTACGGCGGAAGAGAGGATCGAGATGACGGAGGGGACAGCACCAAGCTTCAAAAAGGCAAGCTTTTTGGTCCGATTGCCAATTATTTGGTTCTTGAGCTCTCTTAGGGCTTTAAGCTTAGCCTCGTATGGTGTGTGGACGGAATTTAGCCGTCCAATCAAGTCCTCGGAACGGGTGGGATAATTAGACGGTGGTGGTGCTGATGTGGGCATGGTGGTAGACGGTGTGGTTGGTGGCGTATGGCGTTGATTTCATAAGCGTGGCAACCCACGGAATGAGAAAATGGAGAGCTTCTGCACAAATAGTGTTCGGTGCGGAGGGGTGCGGGAGAGGAGGGTGGATGATGATGATTGAGGTTTCCGTTTGAGTGATTGGATGATTGAGGTTTTCGTTTCTTTTCTATTTCGTTTATATACATAAAAAATAAAATAAAAATAAAAAGGTATTCAAAAATAATATTCGGTCCAACGCTTACAAAATATAAACTTATTTTCATTTTCACACAATTAATAAAACTTAATTAAAATTTTATTTGTATTTTTCGTAACGTACCTATATACTGCATTTAGGTGGGAATTTTTGACAAAAGATAGACCGGTATGCACATAGCTTACTTGTAGGAAAACAAGGTTTCACGGGTAACATTTCTTCTTAGCACAGAAAGGTACACCGTGAGGCAGTAGTCTGCTCCACTAGACTACCTTCCACATATTCTCATTAGAATAAGTTTTGGATACCGATACGTTTTTATTTCTTGAGGCAAGAGGTATTGCTATAAGCTAAAAAAATGCCAAAAATATTAAAATACAAAATAAATTCATAACACATCATAAATAATCTTCAAAGGCTTATTAGCACAAAACGTCCCTACGTTTGACAGTTAGTGTGCAAAACATCCCAACGTTTCATTTTTTTTGCATTTTCGCCCATATTTCAACGTTTCAGTGTGGAAAACGTCATTTTCACTATTTTTCAGTGTAAAATGACCAATTTACCCTCAAATTTAAATAAAACAAAGAAAATGAAATGAAAAATAAAAAAATAAATTGTAATTATACTCCCAAACTTTTTAAAAAGTGCAAGTGGGTCCAAAAATCTTATTAAAAGGCTTAAGCACAAAACGTCCATACGTTTGACACTTAATGTGGAAAACGTCCCTACGTTTCAAACATATTTGTATTTGCTCAATAGCACAAAATGTCCCTACGTTTGACATTTATTGCGTAAAACGTCTTTACGTTTCATTTCTTTTTACATTTTCGTCATTATTTCAACATTTCATTGCGGAAAAACGTCATTTTCACTATTTTTCAATGTAAAATGATCAATATACCCTCATATTTAAATAAAAAAAAGGAAAATAAAAATAAATTACAATTATGCTCCCAAACTTTTTAAAAAGTGCAAATGAGTTCAAAAATCTTATTAAAACATTCAAATTATCAGTCTTTTCCTCATCTCAACTTTATCCTCCCTCCACCACCTAAACCACCAGACCCCACCATTCAAACCGTTAATGCTGGCCACAACTATCAGCCCCAGGATTGTAGAGGGAGGTGAGATGGTTTGAATGGTGGTGGGGTCTGGTGGTTTAGGTGGTGGAGGGAGGATAAAGCTAAGGGAGGAGGAGAAGACTGATGATTTGAATGTTTTAATAAGATTTTTGAACTCATTTGCACTTTTTAAAAAGTTTGGGAGCACAATTGTAATTTTTTTTCCTTTTTTTTTATTTAAATATGAGGGTATATTGGTCATTTTACATTGAAAAATAGTGAAAATGACGTTTTTCCGCAATGAAACGTTGAAATAAGGACGAAAATGTAAAAAAAAATGAAACGTAAGGACGTTTTACGCAATAAGTGTCAAACGTAGGGACATTTTGTGCTATTGAGCAAATACAAACATGTTTGAAACGTAGGGACGTTTTTCACATTAAGTGTCAAACGTATGGACGTTTTGTGCTTAAGCCTTTTAATAAGACTTTTGGACCCACTTGCACTTTTTAAAAAGTTTGGGAGTATAATTACAATTTATTTTTTTATTTTTCATTTCATTTTCTTTGTTTTATTTAAATTTGAGGGTATATTGGTCATTTTACACTGAAAAATAGTGAAAATGATGTTTTCCACACTGAAACGTTGAAATATGGGCGAAAATGCAAAAAAAATGAAACGTTGGGATGTTTTGCACACTAACTGTCAAACGTAGGGACGTTTTGTGCTAATAAGTCAATCTTCAAATTGCATAATAGAACAAATTAGAGTTTGCAAAAAATAAAAGAAAAGTATATAAAAACTATTAATTTAGTTTGTTTGGGGTTCTTTCACCATTCTTAGGTGAGTCTATGAGAAACATAAATTTTAAAAGGTTTTTAGACTGTTAATCAACTTATTTTCCTCCTCATTTTTACTATATATATATAGGTCAATTTCCACTAGGGGGTCAATTAATCTTCACTTTTACACAATTATCGAAGAATGATACTATTTAACACGATTGATGCTACAACCTTAGTTTACGTGCCACAACATGATAGATTCAACGAAAGGTGCGATTGAGTTACTCATTTAAATACATCTATCGTTTAATGTCATTTAGTACTAGTTAAACTGATATTGTAGAATCACTTATATTAGATAGTATTATTTCTACTCGTTATTGGAACATGATACAACCATATTTGAAGGAGGTCATTGAATGAAATGTACAAGTAAATGAGTTATTCAATTTACTTTTCATCGAGCTCATCACCTAATATCACCACCTAACGTCACATAAACTAATATTGTTGCACCAATAGCATTAAATAACGTTATTCTTACTCATTATAGGAACATGATACACATTTGAAGGGGCTCACTGAACAATAGCAAATATTGTGGGAGGGATATGGGGAATTCAAATTTCAATTCGGAAAACATCATTACTTATCCACAAAGCAAATTCAAAGGTACCATCGACATGTCTTGGGCGATTTTTTGTTCATGTGAAATTTCAAATTCTAAAGCTTCAAATCTTCTTCGATTCGGTTTAGTTTCATAATTTGCTACATTCGCTTTACTATTTCTGGTGTTACTTTGATCAACTAAAAATTATAAAGAAAATAACTATTTTCCTTTTTAAAATCGTGCAAGTGTTCAATTTTTGAAATTCTTTCATCCAAATCCACCCACACAACAAATACATAGTCACTTTTTATTATGCCACAGAGTTGAAAAAGATAGAAAGAAAGACAATATTGAAAAGGTTAAAAGAGAACGGTCATCATTTCTTTACCTTTTTTTCTAATTATTTGAGAGGAAAATGATTTAGGGTGATAAGATTACCCTCAAATAAGTTTTCAATCCATGCAACGAGGATCAAAATTGAAAGTTTGGGAGACCTAAATGGAAGAAAAGAAGTCAATCAACAACCACGTGTTTTGTTGTGAAAGTTAAGGGATCTTTAAATACAATAACACCATTCCATCCTTTTACAAAAAAATAAAAATAAAAAATAAATAAATTAAGAGAGACGTTTATCTTTTTCCATGTCATTTATATATAAAATGAGTTAACTTCGCCTAATTTCAAAATGGTGGAAATAACTTTTTTTACGGTAATAATTACTAAGCTCATAACGGTTACATCAATAATCACTCGATTAAAAATATTAATACAAATTTTTATGCGACGCCATTAAGTAACACTGCGTTATTCATTAGACCACATAAGACAAAAGCATGGTTTAAAAAAACATGTGCGCAAAGCAATCCGTTATGGGTTAGATTTAGGTGCAAAGTGTCTCGACAACGTTACATAAGATTTTACTTTAATGTTTTTAACTGAGTGATTATTAATGTTACATTTACACATTTACACATTTTAGTAACGAGTAAAAGAAAATTACTTTAACAGTCACTTTAATATATATACAACAAATTTCAGTGACCAATGTTGAAATAAGTCAAAATAAAATAGTTTTCCAACTTCTATGACATCACGAGTATGTAATCAATTGCAGTCAGGTCCTAAGAAGGTTCCAAGGTCCTGTTCCAGTCCCAATCCTGCAATTATTATTACATAAAAGAATGTGACCTCATTGGGCTCCTTGGCTAAGAAAATATGATTTAGGGCATGTTTGGTCAAGCTTAACAAATGCTGTTTACTTGACATTTTGCAACTGAAAAACCTACCTCCAAAAACCAGCAAATGCTCTCATACTCATATAGAGTGTAAGTGCAATCCAGATTCCAATATATCCATGACTGGATGAAAGAATGAACAATAATAGAATGCTTATTATGGCCACAATAACCTGAAAGCATGAGCCAAAATTAGGGATATAACCAAAAACGAGTTTAAGCCCCGTTTGCCCTCCATTTCTTAAAATATAATGCTATTTAGCCCCTGTTTGAAACCCATTTTTAGGTGTGTAGAAATTTTGGAATAGTGATTGATGTGAGAATGTGTGGTAGAAGAGTGATGAAAAGTTTTTGATTTGTGTGTAATATTATTTTATTTGGAGAATGTGTGGTTGAAATGAAGAATGAGAATGAGAAAGAGAAATAGAAATTAAAGGGTGTCAAACGGGGGCTTATAGTGAAAAATACTGATAGTCACCCTACGTGATATATATATATGGCAGTTTGTTATTTGATGCATGAAGTAATAAGAAACTACTACATTAATACATTTAAATAACAAACTGCCATTTGTATGTCACGTAGCGCGATTATTGGTAGTTTTCACTATTAATCACATTACTCTTTCTTAAATTTCATTTTTTACCAAATTCATTCTCAACAATTTAGGACCATAACTTTTATCAACTTTTCAACCACACTTCGTGGTGCGACAAATTTAGCTCCGAGCAGTCTTTTTCTTGATTCTGAAAATGAAGAGGATCAAACAGATAATGAGATAATTACATTGAAAGAAGGGCTTGATGGTACATCTAACATCAGACAAGAGCAATTTCTAACTAATGAAGATATAGAAAATGATGAATTTACTTTTTAGGAAGCTGCATTTGAGACTGTAAAAGGAGATTTTGTTTCCCTCAAAAATTGATTTTAAGCTGTGGGTAGAATGGCTTCATGTTGGCGTTCACCCATCTTCAATCATACCGGACTTTGGTAAGGTTCGGTGTTTCACCATTAGGCAGGGTAACCGAGACGAAGTTTCCGGTGTTGGCAAAGGCTCGGAGAAAAAAAAAATTCTCACGCTATTACATAGTCAAATACAATGCAAGTGCGTCTCACTAGTATAGAAAATAAGTATCAACTTTCTAAAAAGAAACTTTAGGACATCCAAACATGCTCTAATTTTATCACAAATTTATGGGTTTACTTTTATAGAAAATAAGTATATCTTTCTAAAAAAATGTAACTTTTAAGCACATCCAAGCTCTAATTTTAGCACAAATTTATGTATTTCGAGATGGGGATTTCCCTGCTCCCACGGAAAGAAATGTCTTCCCGGACCATGGTTAAATCCCCAATTCTTGTGCTGATATTGGGAAGTTTTCAGAAAGGAGACTCCATGCAGAGATGGAGCTAGGGGGGGGCGACCGCCCCCCCCAACATTGTTCGCCCCCCCAACATTGTCCGCGGTACACTATTCCTAGTTAATTTGTAATGTATTTTTCAGTTTCGCCCCCCCTAAGATTTTGACTCGCCCCAAAATTTTGAAATTTTTTATTTTTTTTTCCGTTAATAAATATTGAGTAAATAACTTACATTTTAAAATTCAACCATACAAAAATCTTAGATCTAAACAAAAGATCCAATAGTTACTTAAATAAATCAATAGCTCAAATCCAATCCAAAACCTAAGTTCCCAATTCCCAAGCTCAACTAATTAAAACTCAATTCTCAACCTGGTTTATGCATAATGCATGTTTACTTGTTCTTGAATATTTGAATTTAAGAATTAAGTAGAGTAGTTGCTGTTAGTTTGTGTAATTGTGTTAGTTATTGAATATTTGAATTTAAGAATTAAGTAGTAGAATAGTCAGTAGTGATTGAATCGAACATTGAATTTCAGTACTATTTTGGTACTCAAAATCGTCATTTTCAATTCTCTTAGTTAAAAAAAAATTTCGGGGGCTCCGCCCCCGAACCCCCGAACCCCCGGGAGGGGGGCCCGCCCCCCTCCACCCCCCGTATTTTCACCCCCCCAAGATAAAAAACCTGGCTACGTCCCTGACTCCATGCATACAGAACTATAACCAAATATCCAAGACAGATTGCTTAATAAATCTAGAATCAAACCAGCAATTATAATAAACACACATACACTCTTAAAAAAAATAAATGAAATCCAAAATTTGCTTGCTCAAGAAAAGTGAAATTCAATTGTTCAAAGACTTGGTGTAATGTAATAACCCAACAAAGCAAGGAAATATCTCTAATTTGACACAAAGCCAATAAGAAAATTCAGTTTTACCTTGCGTACACACTTGTGTACAATTTCCAATCAAATTCAGAAAAGCAAAAAGACTCGTATCAGGTTCTGCAAACCCATCTTTAAAATTTGGCAAGAAAAAGCTTTGACGTGTCTCTAATGAGTGAAGAAGAGAGCCACGTGCATTGAATCCCCAGGCTCCGTTTGATAGGTCGGATTTTTTATGGTGTTTGATTGACAAAATTTTCCTAGGAAAATATTTTTGAACTTTCTAAATTTTCCACATTTTTAAAGAAAATAAATTTTTAATATTTTGGTGGGAAAATATTTTTCATGTTTTTTTTTTTTATAATTGGAAGAAATTCTAGACACAATGGTAAATTTTTTTTTTCACTTTTATTGACAATTTTTATGCAAAACAAAGTCAAACGAATGGTATTCGGTATGATTATTTTTTTTTCAATTTTTTTAATTTTTTAATTTTTTATAATTGGAACAAATTCTAGACCTAATAGTAGAAAACATTATCACTTTAATGGACAATTTTCATAAAAAATGAAGCCAAACGGACAACAAATTTTCAACATTTTTCATGAAAAATTATATCAATCAAATACAATTAATTACACTTCCTAGTAAAATAATTCCTGAAAAAATCTTTTTCCTATAAAATATTTTCTTTCCACCTATTTTTCATCGTGCAATCAAACGGACACTTAGGGTCGACAGTTTTCCTGTACAAAACCATGCAATAGATGGCGGCAATATAGAGTTTGACCAAATTTTAACCCATGAGTGCATACATGATTTTCGTTTCTCCATGTCTCAACGTTGCAACTGACGCCCAGAATTTTCTACCTACTTGGCTTGCTATAAATATTAGTGTATGGAAGCATGGGACTATTGCAAAGCGGTGCTGTTTTAGTAGGATTCGTTTTTTTTTTTTTTTTTTTTTTCTGAAATATCGAAGCACATTAGTATTTCTCTTTACAATAATATCGAAATTATATATTTACTCGATTAAAACATTGCTCGGGTGAATGAAATTGAAGTTGGAAGTGGTTTAGGTATTGAAGAAAAAATAATTATAACGTCTCCTACGTTAATAAGGCAATGACTATTTATGTATGATCAAATTTTACAGAGGTATAATCACGTGTTTGAATCAGCACCTCGCGCCATTCTTCTTTTACCCTATTTGATTTTATTGAAAATCAATTTTTTTAGCAGATTTTGATAAAAGTTGATGAAATATTTTTGGAACAAAGAATTAAAAAAAATAAAAAGCAGGCGACATTCAATAAAATTAATGGAATATGCAGTTTCAATGTCAAAATTTAAGTACAATCCTAATTTGAGCTATAAATAGCCATGCGTGTACCATATGTCCCTCCGATGCCGTCAAGCCTTCCTCAATTTGATCGTAAAAAGATTCGAAGACTAAACCAAAACCGTAGCAAATGATAGTGATAAAGTATGATTACTGAAACAGGAGGTCTACCACAAGCCGATGGCCTTCCACCAAACACCTCCAACTCCGAGCCAGATAATAAGATTGACTATGGAGATCAAGAATCCGTAGCCCCACCATTTGGAAAGTGGCACGTAGCCAGCGCCATAAAACACAGGTGCTGATCCAATCCCGTAATGTGTAATGCCACCCATAAGATTTGATAGAAATGAGAGGACCATGGCCGCGAGGTATGGTGGTGTACCCAAAGCACTAGCTACTGATAAGAATGCTGTAAACATGGCACCGATATGAGCAGCCCCACTTGCGAAGAAATAGTGAGAATAGAAGTAAAGAAGAACCAGAATGCCAAAAGATGACTGCCATGGAAGTCCCAATCCGCCAACAAACTGCAAAGA